>JZKD02S1076886.1:84947-100259 GCA_000966675.3 Picea glauca
TTCCTCAATGGCTATTACAACTGGATCAAACTTTGTAGGTAAGCTTCTAAGTATTTTCTCTACAACCTTTTGATCTTCAACGATTTCTCCATATGATCTAAGCAGATTTATTATTTCCATCGCATGAGTGAAGAATGAATCTATTGAATCTGTATCCTTCATTTGTAAGTTTTCAAAATCCCTTCTAAGCATTTGTAATTTTGTTGTTTTTACCTTGCTTGTGCCTTGGTATGATGTTTGCAAACTTTCCCATGCCTGTTTTGATCTTGTAGCAGCAACTACTTTGGGAAAAATTGATTCCTCCATTCCTACTGAATAAAAAACAATGCTTTGGAATCCTTCTTCTTATTTTCCTTCAACAAATCCTTCTCAGCTTGTGAAAGAGCCTGATAAGCTTGCTGGTCTACTGGTTCAGGAAACCCATTTTCAACCAAATCCCAAACATCCTGGGAACAAAACAGGGTTTTCATTCTTATACTCCAGCAGTCATAATTTTTGCCATTAAAAATTGGAATCTGGGGTTGTAAAATGCTTCCAGTTGCACCTGCCATGATTTTTTAAATAAAATTTGCCTGTTTTTACTGTTCTTCCTCTATTTCCTTTTCCAATCTCTGTCAATCCTTTTGTATGATTAAAACCCCTAAATTTGACCTCGGGATGCACACTCCAACAAACCCTTGCAACCTCGTAATATGTATGTTGTTGTGCAGACTCCTCGTATCTGCAAGCCTCTTGCTCCTACAGCGAAGCACTGAAGGAAATGACCAAAAATGGGGACAAGATTCGAACTCAGGTCGGTGGAGTTTATGACTACGAAAAACCACGAGCATAATCCAAGCAACGCCTTCTTCCAATTGAGGATTTGTACCCTCTATGCTCTCAGTTCCTTTACAGGTGACTAGGGTTTGCAACGACGACTCTCTTCAACCAACTAGTTCTTAAATCCTCGACTTCTTCTTCGATTTTGTTGCCTCTTTTGCATGCATGCACACAGATCATCCTCCAGGCGCAGGTTGAAGGATAGTTTCTCCACACACTCCTCAACACAACGATTATCAATAGTTATATCACACGAGATCACCTACCCTCATCTCTGATACCTCTTCGCTGTAGCTCATGCCTCTAATTACAAAATGCCCACAGAAAAACAAAGAAAGAACCCCAAACAATTTATATTTCAGCAATTAAAACAGAGTACATCCATTACAAAAACAGAGTATCAGCAGTTGCTTCAGAAAACAGAGTATGCAACATTCATTCATTACAGAAAAACAGAGCACTCAGCAGCTGCGTGCATTTACAAAACAAAGTATTTTTCTAGAGACGGGAGAAGCTTCACGAATACACTAACTAGCAGAAGAGACGAGATACATAGAAGAATGTAGAAGAAGGAGGAAAGAATTAAATGCGGGAGCTGTGAGAGTTGTTGAGAAATTTATGGCAGGGGAGATTAATAAGTCTGGAGATTCACGTCACCAACAAAATTAATAATCAAATACAAAATATCTTGATATATTGATAAATCGATGATTTGACCTTAAGGATTTAAGAAAATATGAAAAGTTTTCTTTGAACTTAGTTTTTCTGAATCCATAGGAATATTTTATTTTAATTAAATTAAAACATATTAACTAATTCTAAAAAAAATTATGTTTATAATAAATTTTAATTCTAAGTTAAATTTTTAGATGTTTGTAATAAATTTTAACTATAACTTTGTAAAATTAATAATCAAATACCTAATATCATTGTTGTGTAAGATAATATCAAATATTTTTAGGATCTCAAAAAAATATAAGCCATAGAATTTGAGAATGGCATGCATTTTGAAATGAACTGACACAGAAGAGTTGAGATCCACTACACTACAAGAAACCATTAAGGCATTTTAGTTATACAACTCCTTTTTAAAAACTGAAATATTTTAAATTTGAAATTTTGGCTATCCAAACAAGCTGGAAATGTAGATTGCCCTAAATTGGAATTTTGAGCGTACAACCAGGCTTCTTCAATCCAATCAATGCAATAGAAAACCCCATTATATCAAACAAATGTCAATAATAACTAAGATTTTAAAAGTACGAATGTAATAAATTTTCATACCCGAGTTCAGTCACTTATGTATTCATTTACCGGTTATCCCGGCGTGATATGCTAAGCATTATTATTTTAGTTTTAAATCTCAAAAGTAACGGCAGAGAGAAAAAACTGATCACAGTCCACGCCGTGAGAGTGTTGGGGCATCATAGTGGGAATGGCATCCCACTCTCCAAAGATTTCGTGTTGCGCTACTGCTATAAGCGCAGGCTTCAACATGTAGAAAAAATTATCACTGCCAGTACCCTCGGCGGAGGCTTCAACAAAAAATCTGTCACGCCACGCTACGCAACAGTTGATCGTTCCAAGGGTTTCTGGAAGAGAACCCACCGCCCTCCAATCGTTTTCCTTGGAATCATATACCATCACTCCTTGCTCGTTCTGGAACCAATAGAAGAGCCTGTCGGATGAACCAACCGCACATCCATACGGTCGAGGGCGTTCCCCATTGCGGACCGTCCACATATTCTGAAGCGTGCTACACGCCCCTTTTTCTGGATCGTAAACTTCCGCATTCCGCTCCAATCCATCAACCGACTCACCATTGAAACCACCGATAACGAAGAATTTCCCGTCAATGAAAACACCAAAGCAGGGATCCCACTCCTCGCTCATATCAGGAAAAAGCTTCCACTCATCTTCCTCTACATTGTAAACTGCTGCTTCTCGCAGAGCAGTTTCATCGTCTTCCATTCCACCGGCAACGTAAATGAGTCCTTCCGGGCACAGGGAGCAAGCGGCAGATATTATAACCGGCGGCATGTTTGTCCCGCCGCTCCACCTAGCAGACGAGAAATCATAGATCAAAACGGTGTAGATTTTCCCCAGACGTCGGGATCCCATCCGCATATCACAACAAGCTTCTGTTTCACACAAACGCAGTGACAATGGAGTGGAATTCCATGATGATGGCCAGGGAAGTGGGGAAGGCGAGGGAGTGTTTCACAGGTGCCTTGCAGATGGTCATACACATGAATCACAAACTGTAGATCAGTAGGAGCGTCACTATAACGATATTGCCGGAGCTCGATCAAGCATATACACTGCTGGGAAATCCCATGCTTTTTTCTGTCTTCATAGAACTGGGGGCTATTCACCGCGGCCTGCCAGCTTCTACAGACGCCTGCAATGTTGTTATGGGATGTGTAAGGCACTCTTAGCAGACAATGTAGACCTAAGTCCCTTGGAAGGGCCGCAAAAGGGTCCATACTCATGGCAGTACCCACTAACATACTACAAACTGATACTATTGGAGGGGAGAATGAACATGTAACTAGCGATAGAATTTCACATCCCACCGATGCCCTTTAAGTTCGCTTGTTAAATCATTGAAAATCTTTGAACCTTATTAGTCCCTGCGGTAGTCATAGAGGTACTATAGCTATAGATAAATCATTGACCTTGTGCGTTGACCATAAATATTTTCCTATTGTCTATTGTTGGAACAAGGGAAGGAAGTGAAAATATCTATTTTTATATAATAAAAAGTATCATGTTTGTCAAGATCTGATTGGACAATGGATTGGAGGCCTTATTGCCGCCTTCGCTATTCCCAATGTAAAATATGTTTGCATTTCCAAAGTATTTTGTACTATATGGTTTTTTTGAATCATAAATTTTGTTATGCATTCATGGAATGTGGATTAATGCCAGCATTAGTTAGAATGTTTCCCTTAGCATTTTCTGTTGGGTGGAATACATTCTCCACGATATTGCTATGTTCGATTTTTGCTTTATTGTTGCGTGCTTCGAGAGAACAGTCCTGCCACACTGCATCTTTTTCTTAAATGCTTGCACAGGCCTACGCCCTTCGATGGTCCTTACAGTCTTAACTGTTTACCTAAGAGCTCTGTCAGTCTTAAATGTTTATTGTACAAATGTCTTGCAATATAGTTTTGTTCATGCCCGACATCCCTGCTCTTGTGCTCCATCCTTGTTTGTTGTTTCGTTCCATGATTTTGGTTCTTGTTTGATTCAACTTTGCAAGTTGTTGGACCTGTTGTTGCGGTTTGCATTTTTTTTGCCGCTGAGGTCTTCTTATTCTTTGTTGATGAGCAAGTTTCCATGTTCTTGTTGATTCTCAATATTCTGTTCCAGACCATTTTTGTCTGTGCTCTTAGTTTTTGTTCCTAGAAACAATGCGTCTTCATATGGAGGATGTCGCAGAGGGATTTATGAAAAGTAGTTGGGAGCTATCAGAAGAGGAAACCATTGGTCGGGGTGTAGACGTAGTGTATGCTTCTACTCTGTGGGCCGAAAAACTGTGTTTGCCTGTTTTCTTTCTGCTGAGTTAAGTTATGGTTTTATTTTTTTGTGATCTTTCTTTTGTTTGGTTCAGTTTCCAGTGTCAGTCTATTTTCTTCTCATCTGCTATGGGAACTAGGGGGGATTCAAGTTGAGAAGAAGGTTTAAAGATACATATGGAGATTGGTGCGTTATTTTGCTTTTCTTTTTTATTTTGCTAGTTTTTTTTTTTGCCTGTGTTTTTCTCTGTTTTGATAGAAACTGAAAGTATCTAGCAAACAACTTCAAAATGATAGTTGAAAAGATGAAAGAGGTAATATATGTTGAATCATATGAAAAAGATACACAATCCATTGTACATGACAACATTGACGTGGTTTTGCATAGGAATGGCCTTTTTAGATTGGATGCATTATCGTATACTATTGGGGATTGCATTTTCAATACATTCAATGTTCTATTGCATTTCCGGTATTCGTTGACCAAGCTGTGCAATGGATTGATAGATCCTATGAATACGAACTGGAATCTGATTTTCTTCGGCAGTTGCATGGAATACATGATGTGGCTACGTATTTTTCAAATATGTGGTTGTCTGCATCTCTAGTTCTCCTTGCACATTAGAGGGGACTTTGGGGAGATACATTTTGTATTCGATGGTCGTCTAACTGGATGAATATATCAGTTGGCATATGGTCATTGACAATAAAAAAACAAGATATCTACTATTCAACAAAATTGCATTTGACAATCCATATTGCATCTTGTTCCATGACGTCGATGCCCTCAGTGGCCATTATGAACCACTGTTGTACAGAAAAATTTCCATATGAAATATAGAAGGTTCTCATATCTACTTGTCCGTTATTTGCAAAGACCTTGAGTCATAATGGAAACAAATTTTGGATGGCATAGATTGCTATGGTTTACATCTGGCAACAAATGTTGTGTCTAGCTGTGGAGATAGTCTGTTTAATGCAATTTGTTGTTTGGTAGCAGTCGAGTTCGATGTTCAGTCGCTACGTCTTTATACTGTACAGTCCTTCTGCAATGCGATTATAGGTGGCACCGAACAGGCTTTTAGGTGCTTGCATCAACACCTTTGCCCATATCTCGTGGAAAATATGCTGGTAGTTGGAAGTTGGTAGGAATACCTTGTGAACATGGCACTTCCATATGAAGAAGGGAATATGGAGGGTTGTAGATTCTGTTTGCAATGACTGTCTATGGTATTCAGGGTGAAGATCCAGGTTTGGCCGTCCTCGCCAGCTAGCACTGTCCATTCCTGGGTTACCGATTCAAATGACGATCGAACAATTCACATCCTGTCGTTGAAAACAGATACAACACATATCCATTATGAAACTTTGCTTCGATATATCGGTAGTTCAGGGTTGAGTGTGCATGCCACCCAAACGACATTGAATCTGCATATGCGTGGAATGCTTTTTAGTGAAAACGAGAGTCCTCTCGGTTGCGATATCGGCAGACGGGGCTTGAACAAAAAAAACATGCGTAGAATTCATTTCAGTTGTGATGAGGCCATAGAGGGCTTAAACAAAAAACGTAGAGTAAGTTATCACAATTTGAAAAAAATTGTTCATCAAATTCGTCCGACTTCTGATAAGCAAATAGAGGCCTTGAACAAAAAACTTAAAATAGTTTCTGAGAAACTGGGTGAGAGTTAAATTCATTCCAATTGCCACCAGGTCATCCCGCCCTTGGGCAAGAAACTTAGAGTAAGTTACCACAACTTGAAGAAGGTCATGCGCGAGAGAAAAAAATACATTGCTACACTTCTTTTTAGAGAGAAACTCACATATGACAATGTAAAGAAATTTGTTCATGCAAAACAAAAAATAAACATGTGCGATTGCATATCCTAGAATGGTCATGCAACTATGGCAGTTTGTGGTGTACATGAAAAACATGAAACAATTTCTACCCATACTTCCCTGCGAAAAAAAAAATGCAAGACAGACCTACATGAAACAAATGAAAGACACTCCTTCGATTGCATGTGCACTTTTTGAACAATTGATTTTTTCAAAAAAAAGTAAGTCTTTCATGCCTGATTTGCAAGAAAAATACCTCCGACTGATAGCCCACAATAAACCATTTTCCAGGGAGAAAGTTTGTCTTCCATGCGAACGATCGCTTGAAAATGGAAAATTGCCATAGTTTGCAACCCTTGACCGAATAAGATGTAATACACCACTAGAAGATGTAAGTGCACTTACGGAACTTGAGGAGAGACTTGTCTCTTTGCGAATTGCATTTTCTCAAATCAGACCTTGGGGCTATAAGCGACCCCATATGGGCTTAACAGGATTAATTATTAATGTGCATGTTCAACTAGATGTTGTGCAAAAAGTGTTGCCACAATTCATTAACAATACAATTACAATTGTCGTGGCTTTGAAAAGACGCTTGCAATACAAAAATGTGTATCAGACAGCCAAAGTGCGTGTGCATGTTGTTATGAAAGCATTAAAGGAATTATGTTCCAAGGCCCTGTACAAAGAAGAGAACATTTGTATAAATGCCAACTGGAGCAGTGTTCTCACAGAAGAACATGGAAACTCTGCAGAGACTCTCGAAAATCCTAGTGATTCTGATACAAGTGATGAATCGGAGAATGAAACACCTGTTGAAACATTGGTCCATGGACTCACTGATTCACAGTGCATTTGTGACTTGCAAGACAAAATTGTTGAAATCGCACCTAGCGAGGGGCAGCATCCACTTGGAATATTCAAGGACAAATTCATTGAGGAAATGAACTTTCCAACACTGTTCTATGGAGATCCACATGGCACTGATATTATAGAACGATTTAGTTATCATAAAATAGTCTGATGGGAGCTACTACATTCAAGCGGTTACTTCTCTTGTCACATAACAAATTTGTTTTTCAAAACAATGCACATGGTAATAGAGCAAGTTTTGTCCTACATGTGGGTCCGAATAAGAAAAGGCCAGTTACAAGGAAGAAATTTGTTGGCCAAGGATGTGAAGTACAAAGTAAACCTAGAAAAAATTAGGAAATCTGATATAGGATACATAGATTTCAAGAACATCCACACCTCTCCTGACTATTTGCAGCAAAACAAAAAAAAACAAAATTGCAATGGTCCGACAATTGGGGTCGCCAACATTTTTCATCACATTTACAAGTTCAGAGCATTGTTGGGATCCATTGGTGGCTGTCGTTTCTGAGTTGCATAGTAACAAGAAACGTAAAAAAAAAAAATTCACTGGAAAATAACGACATTGACTACCTCATAAGAAAAGACCCGGTGACATGTACTCGATACTATAGACATAGAATAAATTCTTTGAGACAATTGATATGCCATGATGAAACATTTTTCAGAAAAATATCGAACTCATTTTTTGTGACTGAATTCCAGAATAGGGGAAATGAGCATGACCATGCACTGTTGTGGATAGAGGGTGCACCGATCTATGTTGTTGATAACAATTCAGATATCGAACAATTTGTGGATAAATACATAACATGCAATACAAATCATTTGGAACCAGACCTTGCGAAAGTCCATAGAAATTACCATACAAGAACTTGTAGAAAACAAAAAAGCTCGCATTACAGATACAACTTTCCCATTCCGCCAATGAGAGCTAGAAGAATCATAGAGCCAGTTAGTTTAGAGGACGGTGTTGTTGTTGAGAAATATAAATCCTTGTTCGCATTTCTAGAACAAGGAGGATTTGATGAAATGATGAGCTTTGATGCCTTCTTGACATAGGTAAATCTCTCAAAAGATGAGTACATCCAAGCCATACAAATAACTCTTAGGCAACCAACACTTTTCCTTAAACGAAAACTCTCACATATTTGGAACAACAGTTTCTCCAAGGACATGCCAGTTATGTGGAAAGAAAATACAGATGAACAGTATGTGCTGAATGCATATGCTGCAACATCCTACTGCACCTCTTGTATGATGAAGATTGACAAATCTATGACATCTGCATTCAGAAAATATGCAAAGGACATGAAAGAAGTCATATTTATGCCATACAAATGATACGCACCCTTGGCAACACATTGCTTAATATTCAACAAATGTCTACTCAGCAAGTAGGTCACATTGCCCTTTATTTGCCCCTCACTTGTAGTTCAAGAAAATGTGTCTTCATAAACACATCTCCACTTGAAAAACAAACATTTATGCTTAAACCGTTGGTTTTGCTGCAACAAGAACCTGACAATTTAGAGGACGTCATATGTCGCTATATTATTGATTATTACATCCAGCGTCCATCTCCTATTAGGCATATCTGCTTAGCAGAATTCGTATCGCATTACAAAAAAAATGGTACACCCATATCAAAAAGAGAAAAACCCTCTGTTATACGGTTTGTCAAATACAATAAACATTGTGACTATGAAAACTATTGTAGAGAAAAAATGTTGTTGTACGTTGTGTTCGATGAAAATGAAGAGACATTAATACATAACTTCTCTACATGGGAGGGTGCGTATGTTGCCTTTGAGACTATAGTGCATATCAATGAAGTTAGATTTACCTACAATGTTAATCCAATATGGGGTGATCTAGAAGTTTCACTTAAGTTTCCTGGCCACTCAAAGAGACAAGGAATCGTTTCTCCACCACATGGAATGGATTGCCAACCAAATATAAAATCAACATTGTATCCTAGGGGCAGATTTCAACATGATATGTGACTTGGAGAAACAAAGAGGGGGCACTTGAAAAATGGACAGTGACAACGCACACTTCCAAGGCATCATTGACACGCTAGGCCTTATCGGTATAGAGACGATAAATGGACCCTTTACATGGTCAAACATAAGATATGGCACCCAATAGGTATCTTGTTGATCTAGGTGGATATTGATGGCCACCCGCCTTTTCCAACTCACTCAAAACAATTTTCTAGCAATTTTGGCAATTTACTATTTTTAGCAGTTTTTAACTTCCAGGGCCATTTTGAGGGCCTAAATGAAGGTTTTTCGTGATTGATATTATGAATGATTGTTTAGGAATTTGATTAATCCTCCAAAATAAATCTCCTTGATGATACCTTTCCAAATGTATATCATGCACCTAAAACGAAGATCATATGCAAAAGTTACGAACCTGAGAAGTTGATGTACTAACTTACCCAAACGGGGCCCATATGACTTTTGGCGCTTCATCTCCTAGGGTTAGGTTTTTAGATTTCTAGGTTTTTTGACATTCCTGTTTATTGTAACAATTTTCTCATAGCCTCATGGTAATCATCTTCTTGCGAATGAGCATAGTCTTCAAATATCTTCTTAGAGATAAGTCGCCACCATTCCAACAAGCTTGTTTTCCGCTGCATTTTACAATTTTAGCTTATTTCCTTATTGAATAGAAAACTAGTTTTACTACATATCTATTATTTTGTGTCAAGATTATTTTAATAATTTGTATTCATTTCATTCTACTCATAAAATATGGATCAGTGGTATCATAATTGTATGCTCCTTGTCATCTTAATGCATGTCCCCAACAAGGTTAGGGTACAAAGAATTGGGTCTCAAGCTTATTTCTCTTGAGGACAAAATATATCGCACACCCAAGTGACTTCTCATGGTAGGAGAAAATAAATATGATGGGACATGAGATCCTTTTAAAATGTTTCTTGAGGAATCCCTCATGCAACATAGGAACAATATGATGTAGAGTTTTGCGCAAATCCTTCGACGACTACCAACAGGCGATGCATCTTCCTTGAGTGGAGGCGCTGCCCCTTTCAAGTTAAAAATCAACTTCGATATTCCTATATTTGAAGGTTAGATAGACGCAAATGTTATAGACAAGTGGCTGAATCTACTAGAAGGGTGTTTTTTTTCCATAACTTTTCGAATAGAGAAAAGATTACGTTTTCACTCCTCAAAGTCGTTCCTCATGTCAACGATTGGTGGGAAACTTTCTGTGAGAAAAAAGAAATAGAGGAACCATCATTATTTACAGCTGCTACCACCTAGGAATCCTTCAAGGATGCTATTAAGGAACAATACTACCCTTTCATAAGTTATGACGACTTTTATAACAAATGGACCACACTGCGGCAAGAAAGAGACCAAGTAGTGACAGAGTTCACAAATATATTCCATACCTTGCACAACACGTTGGGTATAAAAGATTCAGAGAGACATCTAGTGCTCAAGTATCACGGTGCTCTGCATAGATACATCCATACTAAAATGGAATTTATAGGCATCGTGTCCTTGGGGATGGCCTATCGATATGCCATCAAAATCGAGTAGAAGCTCAAATAAAAGACGTGAAAATTTGGGCCTGGGAACCTCGCACAGAAAAAACCATGAAGGGGCGGCCCCAACCCATAGAACAAAGGACAGAGAAAAGATGAATAGTATCAGGACAACCTGTCCAAGCCACAAGCAAAGAAGGACACTAGAAATACAAATAAATATATTGGGAAGTGGTGTGACTTCCATAGCATCCCTTGGCACAACACTATTGATTTTCTCTCAAAGAAATCATTGGTGGCCAAAGTGAAATCCTCTGAATCAGATGCAATTTCTAAATCTATTTGAGAACCAGAAAGGGGAATACGGATCATTGATGTGGAACTCAGTGCCACCATTGCTACCACCAAGCTCCATCCTAATGAACCAGATGAGCCAGAAGAAGTTAGGTGCCTCTTCCATTCACATATGTGGGTAAAAGGCACCTCGTTCCACTTCATCGTTGATAGCGGTAGCCAGAAGAACCTCATATCAGCAGAGGTTGTCTAGTGGCTGGCCCTGCCAACCATGCCGCACCCATAACCTACACCATTGGATGGCTCTTCCAAGGAAGCAATCTCTATGTCAGCCAATAGTGTTGACTATCGTACGACATCAAGCCCTTAAAAGACTAGATATTGTGTTTTGTTGCTCCTCTCAAAGTTTGTAATGTTCTTTTGGGCCAACTTTATTTATGGAAAGCCATGTTGTATATGATTCTAGGCCTTGTAGTGTTATTATTACTTTGAACAAGAAATTCTACAAGATACTTGAGGCAGTCCCTCCTACTACTATTTTCTTGATCTCCTCTAAGCAATGCAGGAAGGTCATCTCTCAGATCGGGAAATTTGTCTTCTTCATGATTTGCACTTAGAGTGAGTGAAAGATCACAGCCACATCTAGGGCCTCTGTGAATGATCTCTCCACACAACAAAATAAAGTGGATAAGGTAATGGAAAAATACTCAGATATATTCTACTCTCCTGCCGAGGTACCTCTGCACTATCAGATCAAGCATCCCATCGATATGGATCGAGGATCACTGCTACCCAATGGGACAGTTTACTCTCTCTTTCTGTTAGAAAATGAGGAGATCAAGAGGAAGATCCAAGAACTTCTCCATAAGGGGCACATACATTTGTTGAAGGAAAATATCCCTATGGACAGGTAGATCTCTTCTTGAGAGCTAGAATCTTAACTCTTAAGACAGAAGATGCTTATCATGGACACTGACTTCCTTTTAGATCTAGATAAAATAATGTGTGAGGAGGAAGGAGAAAAGAAGTACCTTTTACCGATGTTTGTCCCTACATGGTCCGAGTTGAGCTCTAATATTTCACTCCTCGATAAGCCCTGTAGACAAACAAAAGTACAAATAACTTCCTACTCTACTGCGATTAGCTTGAAATAGACCTATCTATTAGAGACAAATTCATCTGAGATCAAACACATATTTGAAAGAAACATGCCAAGAATATTATATTAAAGAGAACAACAATGAAGAATGCTTACAGCCATAGAGGTGAGTGTAGAAGCTTCGTCAACCCTTCCTCGTCTGAACCCTTGCTCAAAAAATCCTCACACTGAATGTTGATGCTCTTAAAGACACCTTCTTCATGAGATCATAGGTTAGATGCTTCACAATTATTTCCACCCCTTTTCACCATGAGAAGGACTGTTAAAATAGGCTTGGAGAGTCCCAACTACTTGAGATATCTTTGGGGTAAGTTGAGGATTTTCCTCCTCCAGTTATGGATCTACCCTAAGATCATGGCTTGACCAAAGATTCAAATCCAACTGCCTCTAGATATTGAGGGGTTCTTTCCCTCATTCTTCTCAACAAACCAATTTTTGCCTAGAATAGGTAGCGCTCCCTCAAAAGGGGCATCAGAGTGTTATAGCACTCCCCAAGAGAAGGAAATCAAGTGTTGGTGTTATAACGCTCCCCCATAAGGGTGGACAAAGAATTATAATGCTCCCTAACAATGTATAGGGGAGCGCTCCTCCCTAAAACTTAATTTTTAGTGGTCCTTCCAATAGCAAGAGACTTGCATTTCTAGTAGACTGATTCCTCCTCTTCACAATTGATCTTTGAGGTGTCCTAAGTGTCCCTGTCAGGTTGTTGAAGGCATGACATAGGAAAGAAGGCAGTATGATGTCAGCAACACTTATACAGTTGTGGTCAAAATGTGACACTTGAGACACTTGAAATGATGACACTTGCGACACTTGCGAAGTGAGTAATTTTGAGGTGTAACAGATTTCCCCCCAAAGTATGAAGTTAGAGGATGAGAACTGATAACTAAAATACTTTGCAGACTTTCAAGCAAGGGTGCGGGCTCAGAGAACTTGACAAAAGATACACACAACCATCAAACAAATGTTAAGACATGCTTCAAACCTAAGGCAGGCATACCTATGCTTGAGTGATAGAGACTTTGAATGTATGGCTGCCATAAATACACTGGGGATCCATAATTATATTGATAAAAGGCATAGCCACCAAAAATACACTGTGGATCTATACTCCCATGACCTGAACTGATCGTAGCCACGAAGAATACACAGTGGATCTATGAGATAACAAGACATAGCCACGACCAATACAAAGTGGATCTATGTGACAATATCTGTGTCATTGTTCAAGAGAAACTATGTTGCAACCTGGGAAAAGTACATATCAGAGTGATCACCCAACCTAGGGTCTTCTTTACCAATCCCAATGTAGTACGAATTTAACCATGTGAATAGATGTTTTGATGTTGAACATGGCAGAAACCACTTGATTACCGATCAATGAGGTGAACCGTTAACAAGCACGAAAGAGATCACCATTGATGTCAATGATTCCCAAGGTACTTAGTACATTCCAGTGAATGTGAATAGATGAGTTGAAGTCGAACATTCATGGAATCATCCAATCAAAGGTTGATGATGTTAACCCACTGTCGGACACAAGGAGGCATGCCATTAAGGCATGCAGGTCCCAAGGTACTAACTGGTTTCTAAGTCTAGTTCTTGGATAATGTGTTGAAGTCGACAAGAATAGACTCGTCGAAGGAGGGCCTTGATGTATCCCCCATCAATGACATGAAATAGACACAGAGATGTAATTGGTAGATCGAATGAACATGGACTGACACGGGTATTGAGACAAGATATTTGTGATAGCTAACTCTCAAGGAGGATACTTCCCTTGAACACTGAGGCACAACAGTAGAAACATGGCATGGACCAAAACACGATGATGCAGTGGATACTGTGAATTTCATCGAGTGACCCAAAGGAGTAAGAAAAACTTATAGGATTGGTTCAATTCATAGGTTCAATGGATTAATATGTGCACAAAGACAAAGTGTCGTGTTTAAGGGAAACTCTAAGAGTTATTTGTAATGTTCTCAAAAACTGCTTGGCTTGCTTCCTTCAATTTCCCCCCCATCTAGATAGATGAGTACCTCTTTTTAATTTAACGATCTCGAGGAGGGTAACACATGCTTGATATAACTCACCTCCAGTAAGTTCCTCTTCCTTTATTTAAAGAAATGGAATAAGTAAGGGTTCGGTCCCGTATGGGCCTATCGATGTTTGTTTAAGGATCCCAAAGATAGAAAACTCGAAGGTTTTTCGTGATTATAGAGTCTGGAAAAACACTTAAAAGAGAAATCTCTCAGTTCCTTTTTCGTAAAGTAGTCGGATGAGACCGAAAAAGAGATAAACTATCACTCAACAGATGTTTTCTTCAAATACTTTAACGAGCGTGAAGAGAACAAGGTCGCTCGAGAATCTTTTCATGTTTAGAGAGTCTGAAAAGAACTTAAAGATGACTCCAATGTTGTCCTTTTTCGTAATGTTAGTCTCCCGAGGCCGAAAAAGAGATAAACTACCACTCGAAAGATGCCCTTTCGAACCTTTTAATGAGTGTGAAAGGAAGCAACATCACTCGACGATATTTTCATGTTTAGAGAGTCTGAAAAGAGCTTAAAGGAGACTCCAGGGGGTTCCTTTTTCATGTATCCATAAAGGTCCGAAAAAGAGATAAAAGTTTACCCAGATGGATTCTCATGTATTTATGAGCATGAGAAAGAAAAAAGACTAAGATCGGTATGCCCCCAGCTTGACAACTAGTGGATTAACTCCAAAATGATCATCAAAGGCTGGAGACATGCCCCCCAAGCTTCAATTCATTCACCAACTTTGAGGTTGTCACCAATTTCTCTAGTAGATGAGAAAAAGGAGAAGGGTGGATGAAAACAAGGTTCAAGAGGTGACTATTTCATTTTTTAACAAGCTTGCCACAGAGAAGAGAAACTATGCTCGTGAACTCTCCTTGATCAGGGCTTCCAAGAGGATAATTATCTGGAAGGACACCATGTCAAGGGACAAAACTCGGTCATGGCTTCCAAGAGATCTTCGCTGGATGGAAGATAATCACTCTGGAAAGGACACATGTCGAAGGCCGTGACAGGGGTAAGGAGATCATGCTCCAATAACCCTACCAAAGAAATCACCATGTCCACTACTGGATCCAAATCATCGGAAGTTGAAATCATGGGAGATGATGGAAAATCAACATCAGGAGGGGAGATAGAGTCTATATCTTCCCGAATTTCTTCATGAGGGGGAAGAAAAGTGTTCGACAACACAGGTATTCCAACAGAGGACGAACACCTTCAGTAACCACTCACATAACCAGATCAAAGATC
>JZKD02S1076886.1:105410-141674 GCA_000966675.3 Picea glauca
TAACTACAAATGCATACTAATGCATACTAAAGAAACACACTTTTACCTAACGACATATTAGACCAAGTAGATCTTAACTAACTCCTAAGTGTCTAAATATCCTAACAAAAAGGGGATCAATGATGGTTATTATTTCGAGGTAGCTCGTCAATGCTCAACATTTCCATGATAGAGTCATCCGAGGGAAAAATTGGGGAAATGTAGTCGATCACAGATGACAAGGAACTCAACTGTGATTTCATAGAGGAACTATCGGGTGCTAATAGATGTTGGTCATCTGACGAGGGAGAAGCAGATTGGATAGAAATGTATGATGTTTTGGCTGGACTAAGTGGCATGGTGTCACTTAGTACATTGAATTCCAAAAGACGAGGTACAATCCAAGGGTCAGATGATTCCAAAGATTGATAAGCTGCGGTCGAAATCATATCGACGGTGGAAATATGATGTGTAGTTGGTGGAAGTGGTGTAAGGAAAGTACCCATGAGGCTAGAATATTTCAGTAAGCCAACACCAACTCTTTCATACATGATCTTGTGGTCTCCCAAGAAAGGAATATTGTTGGTAGCGGAAACACGAGCATTGGTTGTGCAAAAATCCAACTGATCAACAGTGACAATTTTGTCCTGATGAGGAAATTGTACACATCGAAATATTGACGAGGCAACGACAGTCATAGCATAAAACCAACTTATTCCAAGTAACAAGTTGTAATTGAGGGGAGCATCGACCACCTCGAAATCAACAGTAACAGTTTTTCCACCCAATTGGATGGACAGGGACTGTAAAATCCCATGGGGATGAAAACCTCACCCACCGAAGGTGCGTAACATCATTGGGGATTTGTTAAGTGCAGGTGATTTTAAACCTTTCCAACATGCTAAAGACATGACACAAGTTGAGGCTCCCTCATCTAGAATAGTTCGGTGTATTTGTTGGTTGTGAAAAACAACATCAACTTGGAAAGCAAGTTGGTGGGAGAGTCAAGACGCATAATTTTCCAGGTTCACCATGATGAGGTTAGACGACTCAGGATCAACAACGCCAAGAGCGGCCAAGAGCATTCTACGTTGACTAGGGCAGTGTTGTAGAACTTCTAACATAGACATAGCACATGGTGCTTGAGCCAAATCTTCAACAATGTTGTAGTTCTGGGCAGCACGTGAACTAGGATTAAAGGTAGCTTTGTAGATAGTGATTTTAGGAGGGCGTAAGATAGAGTCAAACATGGGTTTCTCAATATGAAGTGGTCCAGAGGGAGGATTAATCAATGGAATACTAACGGAGGACGATGATGGATCCGATAAAGTACCAATATTGTTAATGTCTTTTCCTTTGTCAGGGTTACCTGGTGTGTCGTATGTCTTAGAGAGAGTGTTCAAATTAATCCCATTAAACATATAAATATGTTCACTCGACGAGGCCTCATCAGTAGGATGGCTAGAACTGCCCCTAGGAGAGGGGTTTTGAGAAACCATGGATTGCTGCTATGGAAAAGGTTGAGTAAGCACAGTGGTTTGTGACTTTACTTGGAAAATTTTGGCCACTTCATTGCGAAGTGGGCAGTCTCAAGTGTAGTGATCATCACCACAAATGATACATGGGAATTTTATTTTCTGTTGTGTTTTCTTTTTGGTAGCAGGTGATTGAGCTTGATTTTTTGGTTGTTCATTGTTATTTTTTGATTTATTCTTTGTCTTCTTATTACCTCTGGATTGTTGTGAAGGGGCATATTGAGCTTCATTCACATCATAGATCTGAGTTTGGGGGGAGGTAGAGGAGACCGTGGTCGATTTGGACAAATATTGAGTTTTGACGGAACCGATAACACCATCTGCATGAGATGAGGATGACAACTTAGATGGATCGGTATTAGCTCGAGCAACATTCAGAAGAAAATCATACAAAGTCCCAGATTGTGAATAAACCAGATCTAAGTACTGAGCCCGAGCGATGGCTTGTTCCTCAGTGACCGCACCACCCATAGCGACTTCGCGAGCAATCGGGGGTAATAGTGATTTAGTAAACCATTCCGCCAATAGTATGTCAGGAATGACTACCTTGATCATCCTTCGTCGTTGCCTCCACTCATGAATATGGTTAGAGATATGCACAAAGTTAGTTTGATGAAGGGAGGTCAAGAGTTCAGTACCCATCTCGTAGCGAATAGGCAGTTGAAAGTGCGTGAGGAAAGACATGGAAAGGGAATTGAAATCATGAAAAGAAGCATGTGGTAGTTCAATATACCACTTTGCTTTTGATCCTGTAAGAGTTCGTTGGAAAAGACACAAATGTACAGAATCATCCACGAGAGAGTTTGGTGAACACCACAAATGGAAATTCATCACATGGTTGTTTCGATCTTCACCAGATTTTCCATCAAATTTTGGAATATCAAAAGGAAATTTAGTTGGATTGACTGGCCAAACCGGTGAATGAAAAATAGGATCATTAGTTAACCGAGACAAGTCTGGGAGATCCAGAGTCGCAAGAAAAGGTAGCTATCGATTAATTTTTGGATGATACTGGTGCTTCATAGGAACACCAGTAGGACCATAAACTGGGTTAGGTGGATAGTTGTAACCAGTAGGTCCTCCTACATATGGTTGTTGTTGGCCAGGATAAGCAGGATTTGATGATGGATGAGAAACATTTGCATAACCCGGTGGGTTCTGAGCATTATAGGCCAGGTGATTTTCTTTCCCATGAGGATAAACATTTTTCCCTTGAGTATGGTAAGGAGTAGATCCCAGAAGCGGATACACATTAGACCCATGAGGAGCATAGGACTGTGATCCCAGAGAACTCTAGGTGGTGTTTGGGATGTCGCCCAGATAAGGTTGTCCATAAGATGTTCTGGAACGAATAGGATTTGAGACTCCTCCTAGTGGATTATGAGATGAGTGCCCCCCAACATGGGGTTTATTAAAAGTGCCTCCTGAAGATACTCCCCAGGATTGTGAAGGGTTTCCATGAAACAAAGGTTGTCCCCCTGCTAGCAGTGGATTAACGACCGGGGTATGACTGGAAAACGAAGGTTTCCCTCCAGGAGGAGCATGAAAAGGGGGTTGTCCCCTGGGAGGGGTAGTCCCACCATAAAATGGTAGTCCTCCAAGAGGGAAAGGTTCATTAGATGGTGGTTTCCCTCCAGTCGGTTGTGTTGGGCTAGCAGGGGTCTGCATTCTCAGCTGAAAAGATGTCCCAACAGGATCGTGTGGAACAAGTGGAGTTGTAGAGTAAAATCTTGTAGAAATGGGGGTAGGGATTGAAGTTCCTTGGATATGAGTAGAGGTGACGAGTCCAGCATTAGGATGGACTTGTTATGGTGTAACAATAGGGTTAATAACCTAATCGACTAGGTGATTCATGGTTTGACCGGATGGTATTGTTTCACTAGGAGGGTCATGAGGATGAAAGGGTTGTCAAAAGGATTTGAAATGTTCATAGAGATTGCGTCCCGATGAAGTCCTCCATACAGAACGAGCAGGTGTGGGATTGGTATCTACTGTGGTGCTAGGATGAACAGGAGTCCTATATTCATCACCAAAGATTGGTTCTGTGGATCCCATATATGTTTCGGTAAAAATCCTCTACAGTAATCGTGGGACCTCTTCATCTATGACGTTCCCAAGGGAGTCTAAACGAACTAAAAGTGGTTCGAGAGGATTTACCGACACAGATGTAGTGGGATTTTCAACTGTGACCAAAGCACCTTCTGAGTTCTCTAATGGAGAAGCAATAAAACTTCCAACGTCATATTGCTTTTCTACCTCTCTACAGTAGTTATCTTCTGGAGGGTTAGGAGGTAAGGGTTGATAGCCTTCCAGAGGAAGCCCTTGCATCCTACGTGATCGACGAAGATCTTTATCATCTACAGGCTCAATTGTGGAGAATAATAGAACACACTGAAAATCGAGGGCCAACTAACAAAAAGAAACAACATACGCTAATAAAATCTAGGAATCAACCAATTAGACAAAACTTCTCTCGATGATCTTACTAGTTGGTGATGAAATCCAACATCGCGTGATCAAGTCAAGAAGGGGCTAGGATATGGTGGAATAGTTACAATGGAAACCTACTTAACGGACTTTCACCTTGGTGCAAGATTCCACATAGTAATTGCAGATTTACCCTTCAAGGAGCCTGAGTGAGTTTGACCAATGTTTGTTCTAGGTACAGTGAATCTTCCCTTCACCGTCACCTTGTGTAAGTACCTAAATATTATGGCAACTAAAGACACCAATTCGCAGTGATTCCCTGGGTGGGTACAGTCAACAGTCTGATCTGAAACGTATGGGCAGGATAACAAGTCTGAATTCAACCCGAGAGGCTCCCACACATAATCATGGGTATACCTCCAAGCGACCCCAATATACGATCCAACCACTACAAACAGTTTAACCATGGAGGGATAATCTCCATAATTCGCCCGAATGTGACCTCGTGCGTAACCCCTATGTGAGAGGGGGATCCCAGAAAACCAATACGACAATTGGATTTGACTCTCCCTAGCTCAGGATGCTAATTTTTGTTTTGAAAACTTTGGAGAGTTGTACTCACAACCTAATCCAAAGTGCTAACCCTAGTCTACTATTGGTGGAAGATCCTAAAAACAAAAAATGTTCTAGATAATTTTTAATTAGCATTCGTTTTACAGCTTTTCTTTACTCAAAGGGTGTATGAAAGTGAAACTGATGGAATGATGACTCGATTCCCAAAAATATGCATAAAAGATGATAAGCAATCATTTATTTTCAATGAATGCCTATTTAAGGGAGAGAGAAAGAGTTGTTTTCACTATCAAACACTAATATGGAGTATCCTCAATCAATTGGTTCTCAATCAAATTCGATGCAATGCTAAAACATTTCAGAAATGTCTTTTAATATGTAAACCAATCACTAATATGTATCATTGTCGTTTGTATGTGAATGATGATTAATTCAATGCAAAAACTTCTCCTGCTAACTACCCTTTCAGATCAAGGAGATTTGGACAAGCATGATCAAATTTTGCACAAACAACACACCCTCTTGCTATGATTGAAACAAGAAGAAAAAAGAAAACAAAAGATAACAAATAAAAATCAAACAATTCACACAAAAGAGAGATGTTTAAGAACAATGACCTCAAAAAACCAAATGAGATGACTCACAGATTTCTGATGCCCTTCACCAGAGTTCCCTCTCAGTGGGATAAGAGAGAAGAAAGCAGTGGATTGATTCCAAGTTCTCAATAGAAGAAAAAATCAAAATAAGGAAGAAGGCCACAAAATCTGAACAACAAAGTTCTTATTTCTCAGAAGGAAGGATTTCAAAGGTCAATAGGAAGAAGCATTGAATCACAAAGAAGCTCAGCATGTGAAAAAACAGAGACTAGTCTTCAGAAAAGACAATTCTGGAAAGGATTTTTTGTAAAGAGAGGTTGGTACTCTGGTGTAAGGGGAACCAGATCATTATAACGCTCTTTCTAAGACCAAGGGGGAGTGTCAGTTCTCTGATAGAAAGGTAGGGAAGCGCCAGGCTTCCACAGCTCACAAAATTGTCCAAAAACCCAAAAGTTCAGAGAAACGTTGGCAATCAAGATGAATGTGATGGGGTAAGGAGTCAATCAGCATATGAAATGAAACATATGGGGTGAACAAGGTCTAAAAACAACAAAGGGTAAGACAAGGTCTGTGAGGAAAACCAAAACTAAAAAGTTCTGATTCGTCCCCAGTGGAGTCGACAATTTCTGTTGAAGGAAAATCTCCCTGCGGACAGGTAGATCTCCTCTTGAGAGATAAACTTTTAACTCTTAAGATAGAAGATGCTTATCATGGACACTGACTTCCTTTTAGATCTAGATAAACTAATGTGTGAGGAGGAAGGAGAAAAGAAGTACCTTTTACCAGTGTTTTTCCCTGCACGGTCTGAGTCGAGCTCCAATCTTGCACTCCTCGATAAGCCCTGTAGACAAACAAAAGTACAAACAACTTCCTACTCTACTG
This sequence comes from Picea glauca, assembly GCA_000966675.3. NCBI lineage: Eukaryota > Viridiplantae > Streptophyta > Pinopsida > Pinales > Pinaceae > Picea > Picea glauca. The sequence goes on from JZKD02S1076886.1 coordinate 111,403, forward strand.
CGATTAGTTTGAAATAAACCTATGTATTATAGACAAATTCATGTGAGATCAAACACAGATTTGAAAGAAACAGGCCAAGCATATTATATTAAACAGAACAACAACGAAGAATGCTTACAGCCATAGATGTGAGTGTAGTAGCTTCGTCAAGCCTTCCTCATCCGAACCCTTTCTCAAATAGTCCACACAGTGAATGTTGATGCTCTGAAAGACACCTTCTTCATGAGATCATAGGTTAGATTCTTCACAATTCTTTCCACCCCTTTTCACCATGAGAAGGCATGTTTGAATAGGCTTGGAGAGGCCCAACTACTTGAGATATATTTGGGGTGAGTTGAGGATTTTCCTCCTCCAGTTATGTATCTTCCCTAAGATCATGGATTGACCAAGGATTCGAATCCAACTGCCTCCAGATATTGAGGGGATCTTTCCCTCATTCTTCTCAACAAACCAATTTTCTCCTAGAATAGGTAGCGCTCCCTCAAAAGGTCCATTAGAGTGTTATAACGCTCCCCAAGAGAAGGAAATCAAGCGATGGTGTTATAACACTCCCCCAAAAGGGTGGACAGAGCATTATAACACTCCCTAACAATGTATAGGGGAGAGCTCCTCCCTAAAACTCAATTTTTAGTGGTCCTTCCAATAGCAAGAGACTTGCATTTCTAGTAGACTAATTCCTCCTCTTCACAATTGATATTTGAGGTTTCCTAAGTGTCCTTGTCAGGTTGTTGAAGGAATGAAATAGGCAAGAAGATAGTACAATGTCAGCAACACTTATAAACTTGCGGTCAAAATGCGACACTTGAAATGACGACACTTGCGACACTTGTGAAGTGAGTAATTTTGAGGTGTAACAACATCCCAACTCATCGCCTTGTGGGATTCCAATCATGCTGGTGTAGAAGAAAGATGAGACCTCATGACTCTGCATTGATTATTGAACATTGAATAAAATCACAGTCTAAAACCAGTACTCGATTCCCCAAATCAAATACCTCTTTGATAATATCACGGGGGCTAAATACTTTAGTAATATTGATATGAAGTCTAGATACCACTAGGTCCCAATAGAACAGACAAAAGTATGGAAGACCACCTTCAATTCAAAATAAGGTCTTCACAATCATACACATCGATCACAAGACACTACATTTCATGCACACCCAAGGAAAATTGAAGAATGGCCGCCATTAGAAGTGGTCCACATACTTGCAACAGTTCCACCTCAATGTCAAGTATAAAAAAGGAAGTACCAAATGAGTTGTTTATTTCCTCAGTCGATCTCTAGTCGCGACACTCACCACGGTGCTAGACTCTTGTGAGCACAAGACTTCCAGATGGCCCCACCTCTATGAGACAGACCCTGACTTCTCCACCACCTACAAAATGTTGGGCACCAACTCAGTGGTCGCCAATTTCCATCTTCAATATGGGTTGTTGTGTTGTGTGGGACATATCTGGGTTCCATCAAGTGAGTGCGCGAAGATGATTTTGGAAGATCATTACAGTCAGGTGGTAGCACACTTTGGCATCAAAAATACAGTGGCAGTGTTGCAAAAACATTTTTACAGGCCAAAACTTTGACAGGATGTCAGCAAGTATATCAAGTTCTACACCGGCTACATTATTTCCAAACTGACCACTAAGAAACAATACCTGTACACCCCTCTTCCTACTCTTAATAGGCCATGGGAATCCATCTCAATGGACTACATGTTAGGCCTCCCATTCACCAAGAGGGGAAATGACTGGTTTTTTTTGGTTGTTGATCGCTTTTCCAAGATGGAAATTCTATCTACCTGCAATAAGAACATCACAACAGAACCAACAACCAATATCTTCTTTGAATGAGTAAGGGTACACTTTTGGATCCCACAAACCATTATCTTAGACCATGATATTTGGTTCCTCAACACATTATGGTCGAGCCTCTAGTCATTGTTGGATAACAAGCTGATCAAATCCACTACCTTCCACCCCGAGACAGATGGCCAAACTGAGGTCATAAATCGAATGATTGTACATATCCTGTGCATTTACAATTCAAAACACCCCCACACATGGGATGAGAGTCTTCCCTATGTCCAACATAGCTACAATTGATCCATCCATATCTCAACTAGCCACAACCCCTTTCAAGTGGGGTTGGGATTCCAACCATTGGGCCCCATGGATGTTACACTACCCCTGGTGACCACCTTGGTCGACTCATCACCTTCTCCACCAGAAGTTGACAAAGCCAACCAGTTCATTGAGAGGATCCATCACATGCGCTAATAGGTTCAGGATATTCTACATAAGTCTAATTCCAAGTACAAGCAGTTCCATGATCAACATCAGGTGCGACATAAGTTTCAGGTGGGAGAAAAAGTTTGGTTGCACTTGCAAAAAGAACACCTTACAGGTCCCATAGAAATCTTCTCTCACTCAATTATGGTCCTTACTCCATCACCAAGGTTGTGGGTGGAAATGATTTGGAGCTCAACATTCCCCCTTTCCATGGCCTACACCGAGTCTTCAACGTGTCTCTCCTTCGACCATATTTCCCACCATTCTTGGACACCTCAGAGATAATAGAGCAGTTGAAACCAATATAGCTCAACCTTGACTGCGTGAAACATAAAGATAGTGATCAAATTGTGGACACACATATCAAGGGAACTCAACAACAAAGGATCCATCTTTATTGATTCATCAAAGAAGGGCAACTCTTGCACCAAGGAAGGTGGCTCACCCAGGGCCAAATTCAACAGAAATTTCCTCATATGATGGGGGAAATCAACACAATGGAGAAAATTTATTTCTAAGGAAGGAGAATTTGTCTAGGTGGAAATTAGTGGCCAACCACCTTTTCCAACTCGCTTAAAACAATTTTTTGGCAATTTTGGCAATTTACTATTTTTAGCAGTTTTTAACCTCTAGGGCCATTTTGAGGGCCTAAATGAAGGTTTTTCGGGATAGAGTCTCTCAATGATATCTAGAGGATCTAAATAATCCCTCAAAATGAATCTCCTCAACGATACCTTTCCAATGGGCTATCGTGAGCCTAAAATGGAGATCGTATGCAAAAGATACGACCTCGACAAGTTGATGTACTAACTTACCCAAACAGGGTTCACATGACTTTTGGCACTTCATCTCCTAGGGTTAGGTTTTTGGATAGCTAGGGTTTTTGAAATTCATGTTTATTGTAAAAAGGCATCCAGAGCCTCATGGTAATAGTCTTCTTGCGAATGAGTGTTTTCGTCACATCTCTTCTTAGAGATAAGTCGCCACCATTCCAACAAGCTTATTTTCCACTGCATTTTACAGTTTCATCTTATTTCCTTATTGAATAGAAAGACATTTTTACTGCATCTCTGTTATTCTGCGTTAAGCATCTATTAATAATTTTTATTCATTTCGTTCTGCTCATAAAATCCAGATCACTCGTCATCTTGACAAATTCCTCATCTTTTAACCTTTCATGATGGAAGGTCTCACCTGACATGCCTTAGTGATTGAAGTATCGGGCTCGAACCACTGGCCAATTCTGATCATAATGGATATCATTGGAACACCAAGAAATAATACCTTTCACTTCAAAAAATTCTCATTAAATCACTTGGATTTTCAAGCAAACATTGAACAATGGTGGCACAAAGTTGTGGTTCCTAGAGGCACTCCCATGTACAAATTCCAGCTGAAGCTAAAAAATCTTAATAAGCGTCTAAAAATATGGAATAAATCCACCTTTGGGAACATATTCCAATCCCAAGAGTTCATGAACCAACAAATACAGACTCTACAGCAAAAAATAAGGCAACAGGGCTTCACTGACCCTCTAAAAGAACACGAGGCTAGCCTAAATAAGTAGATGGTTGAGTGACAGACATAGGAAGAAATCCTCTGGAGACAAAAATGACTCATCCAGTGGCTCAAATAGGGGAATGCAAATTCCAATTTGTTCCATAGATAAATGCTTCAATGACTACACATTAACCACATCTCTCACTTCTCCACAAACCAAGGCATATAACTAAAATGACATAAATACATAGAACATGAGCTACTCTCTTATTATAGGAAGCTTCTTTCCAAACCCCCAATTGACCACACTCAATCCATATAAAACATCACAAAGCACATTCTAAATAATTTCACTGGATAACAAAACGAGGCTTTGATGCAGCCAATCACACCTGTCAAAGAAGTGGATCAAGCCTTTAAAGATATACCCATCGAAAAATCCCTTGGGCTTGATGGATTCACAATTGATTTCTTTCACCACTGCTAGGCTATGATTAGAAAGGAATTTTGGTAAATAATTGAGTGTTCAAGGAGGTTCAGATAGGTTCTACTAGATCTCAATGCCACTTTCCTCACTCTTATTGCAAAAGAGAAAAAAGTCACTCATCCAAAACAATTCAAACCAATAACACTTTGCAATGTGATCTACAAACTCCTTGGGAAGGTTATTTCCAAGAAACTCAAGAGAATTCTTATCTTTATCATCTCCCAAGAAAAATATGGTTATGTGGAGGGTAGGAATATCTTGGACAATATCATTTTAGTGCATGAGGTGATTCATTCTCTCCAAACCACCAAATCTCCAGGTATGCTCCTTAAACTTGGTCTCTCTAAATATTTTGACAAACTCAATTGGGACTATATGAAAGCCACCCTTTTAACCTTTGGCTTTGACCATTGAATGGTCTCTTGGATCGTTAATCTCACTTCTTCTTCCCTTTTCTCCATCCTCATCGATGTAGTTCCTTGCAGGCACTTCTCCCTTTCTAGAGGCATCCGACAAGGTGATCCACTCTCGCCCTTTATTTTTATCATTATGACAAAGGGTCTTAGTCGCTTAATCAAAGCTACCATATCCAATCATACACTCTTGGGTATTTCCCTAAATGGCCTCTCTCCACCCATCTCCCACAGTCAATTCATGGATGACACATTAATGATGGGGCTCCCCATAGTTTTGGAAGCCACCCGCATCCACTACATCATCCAAACATTCTATGAAGCCTCTAGCATGGAAATCATTTTGGCCAAATATGAAATAGTATTCTTCAACATGCCCCTCCCGATGCAACTCCACATCACTCAAATATTGCATTTCAGCCGAAGCTCCCTTTCGTCCAAGTATATTGACATTCCACTCATTGATAAATCTTTGAGGAATAACTCCTTGGAGGATCTCATGTCTAATATCAAGAAAAAGTTATCATCTTGGACCTTCCTCTCCCTCATGTTGGAGTTAATTCACACACACATAGGGTTTCTTTTTCCTAAGGTTTTTCCTTGTTTTTAATTCATAATTAGTCATTATCTAGTCTCCTATATTTTAGGGGAGAATATTCCACCTGGAGAATATTCTCTTTCAGTTGGCACTTCAATTTGAATAGTTGAGTTGAGTTTAGATGTTGCATTGGTTTTGTCACCATGCAACATTGGGATCATCACCATGATAATGTGCACTTTCTTTGGGATCGTCACTAGACTAGTGCATTACCCTTTATTCCCTAAGTTAAATCCTCACTACTCTTTGTTCAGTCAATTCACTGAAGACTAGTTTCCCAGTTCACTGTTGGAATTGGGACTCACTGAAGCACATAGGCAGTGCCCTGGGTATATTTATAGATCGGGCAAACAACAAGGATCAATATAACTATGCCATAATATGAGTGGAGGTAGATCTAGAGGTGGGTCTTCCAGAGGCCATAAAAATCAATGTCGGCAACTAGACCCATGTGCAAAAGCTAGATTACAAGTAGCTTCCCTTCAAGTGCTGAAAATGCCAAGTTTACGACCACTTTTCTAGAGGTTGTTCGACCAATGATGAGGCAGATAAAGGGAAGGAGGAGGGTTGGAATCAGATCAAGCACGTCAAGTCTTCCCATAAATCCCACAAGTCTGGTGTCCAATCTGGAAAAGGCCCTCAGTTGGCCCATATTCAGCAAAATCCTCCACTGATGGGGAAAGAGAACAAGTTTGGGCCTCTAAGCTCATAAATAGAGGAAGTTCAATAGGGAGAGACCCAAAAGGTAAAATCCCTAGCTAAGGAGACCCCCTCCAGCTCGATCAAAGGTGGAAGTGCAATAGAGATCTCTAAAGGAAAATTCTCATAAGATGAGGAGGAAATTCAAGAATTAGAGGACTCAGAGGAGGAAGGAGAACTAGGAGATTCTCAAACCTTTGTTAGAAGATCCATAAGAGGCCGCAAGTCAACATGGGAAAAAAGAGAAAAGGAAACATACAAATACAAGCTTCAGGTCTCCCAACCAACCCTTGAGAAACTATTGGCAAAAACTATGAAGATGACGAGACACCAAACTCAGGGCTCCAAGGGAGCCCAACATAATAAAAGTAAATGATGAAGGTCGTCTCCTAGAACTGCAGGGGTATGGGGAGAAAAGCCAAAGAAGAAGCCACAAGAAGTTTAATAAGAATAGAAACCCCAGACATACTCCTCTTTCAGGAGACAAAAACGGAGGACTCAATCTTCCTTCAAACAAGTAAGAAATTTTGGAATAAAGGTGGAGTGCATCTAGTCTCTACTTGTGGAGCATCAGGTGGGCTGGGCACTCTCTAGAATACTAATAAGTTCTCACTAGTCTCTGAGACCCTAAACACTCACTGGTTGTTTTTAAAGCTGCAACATCTCATCACAAAGGAGATCATAAGATTTTTTAATGTGTATGTTCGAGTTAATGCTTGGGAGAAAAAGGCCTACTGGGATTCCATAAGAAACCTGGCAGATCTAGTCAATTTGGAAAATGTCATCATTGTTGGAGATCTCAACCTCACTTTAATCTCAACAGAAAAGAGAGGAGGCAACATCGTAAGGGATCTGACAAGGGAATGGGTGGAAGACCTTATGTAGGACTGGGACTTGCTATACATCAAGCCCTTTATTGGTAAGTTCACTTGGTCAAATAAAAGAGTCGGTCCTGGACATATTGTAGCAAGATTAGATAGATTTTTTATTCAAAGTTCCTTCCTCCTTCTAGGGTTAGAGGCTAGAATGCATATTCTTCCTTGAAACTTTTCCGATCACAAACCCATCAAACTTGAGCTACTGGTGAATCTTGATCTTGGCCCAATACCATTCAGATTTAGCCTTCTTTGGGTCAAGGAACCAGACTTCATGGACATGTTCAAGGAAAGTTGAAAGCAACCAGTCAAGGGCTCCCCTTTTTTTTATTTGGGAGGAAAAACTCAGAACAATGAAAGTTGTTCTAAAAATATGGGCCAAAAATTTTCCCAATCATGCCACCGAAAGGAAAAAAATTCAAAGTGCCTTAGAGCTCCACCATTTACATTCAGAAGATGTTGAAATAAAAAAAGAGGCTTTAGACAAAGAGGCACATCTTCAACAGAATTTTCACAAGGCTTGCTTGGCCGAGGAAGAAAAATGGAGGCAAAAATCGTGAAGCCTATGGCTCAAAGCAGGGGACAAGAACTCCTCCTTTTTCCACAAGAAAGACCAAGCAAGCAAATGGTCAAATTCCATCTCAGAAATGAAGGAAGAAAATATCACCCACAGTGATAATACTAGCATCAAAAGGGCAACCTTCCTCCATTTTAAAAATCTGTATAATGAGGAAGAGGAGATGGGTCAAAATTCTAAACTTCTGGAAGTGGTCCCCCTCTTGATAACAACGAAGATGAATCAGCTGCAAGAAGCCAAAGTCACCAAAAATGAAGTAAAGGATGCCCTATATGCTATGGACCCTGACAAATCCCCAGGCCTAGATGGATTTACAACCAAATTCCTCTAGGTCTGCTGGCAAACTATAGAAAATGATTTCTTTAAAATGATTTTAAAATCCCAAAATTATAAGAAAATAGGAGGCAGCACTAACTCTGCGTTCCTTTCCCTCATCCCTAAGGATAAAGGAGCCAAAACCTTCAACAGATTTTGTTCGATATCCCTTTGTAACATAGGGTACAAATTGATCACCAAAGTGATAGCCAATAGACTTAAGAACATTCTCCCCAAAATTATTCCGTAGAATCAAGGAGGCTTCATCCATGGAAGACAAATTGTGGACAACTTCACCTTAGTTCAAGAGGCGATCCACTCAAGTCATCATCAAAAAGAAAAAGGTATGGTTGTCAAGCTTGATCTAGAAAATGCTTTTGACCGAATTAGACACAACTTCCTATTGGATGTTTTGCATAAGCTTGGGTTTGGATCGAGATTCATAAATTAGATTTGGGCTTGTATATTAAAACCTTGGATCACCCCCATGGTAAATGGTAGGGCTTCTGACTTCTTCAAAGCCTCGAGAATACTTAGGCAAGGGTGTCCTCTTTCACCCCTCCTCTTTTCTCTACAAGCCTCTGTCCTCAACTTCTACCTTGACAAGAAGCAGCAAGATCATGAGATCATTGGACTAAGTATAGCAAGAGGAGTTAAAAAAATCAATCATGCCCTCTTTGTCGATGATACTTTGTTGTTGGGTGATGCCACAATGATTTTGGCTACTAAGTTCAAATAAGTGTTGGACGAATTCTGTGAGGAATCTGGCAGTAAGCTAAACAAAGGGAAATGTCACATTTATGGCTAGAACATTTCAACCTCCTCTCTCAATGCAATAGCCAGATGCTTTGGATTTGTTGCTTACTCATCCTGGTCTTCATTCAAGTATCTTGGACTTCCTATCTTTCTCAAGAAAGCCTCCAACCGAGATTGGCTTCCCCAAATAAATAAATTCAAAATTAAAATGTAGGCTTAGGGTTCCTCCTAGATTAATATTGCAGGTAAGACGATGCTCATCAAAATTGTACTCCACAGCCTTCCTCTATTTCAATTCTTCATCCTCCTTGCTTCTGTAGGCATCCTCCATAAGATGGAGGATTTCATTCGTCAATTCTTTTGGAAGGGAGGAAAGCAGAATGAGAAAAACATCCCTCTCGTCAGATGAGAAAAAGTCTCGAAGCCATTGATAGAGGGGGGTATGAACTTTAAAAACCTATGCTCTCAAAACATAGCTATGGGAGAGAAAACTATTTGGAGAATCATTGCTCCCAATCCTGGCTGGGTGCAACTGGTACTGTGGAAGAAATATTTCAAAGGCAAGAGAATCCGATGCTTGGACAATCCACTCCCTCAATTCAATTCAACCCTCCTCAACCTCTACACTAAGGCCATCCCTCTGATCAATTCACACACATTATGGATCCCTGGAAACTACAAAAGCATCAACATGTGGAATGACTGAATCATGAACAATCTTCCACTGGTAGAGTACATCTCCCTGCAAACGCTGCACCTGTGGTTGGATGACACTGGATATAAAATGTTGTGGGACCTCTCCTTATGGAATGGTACAACCTGGGTGAGATGGAAGCAAATCCAAGTGCCCCTAGAACTCTAGGCCGATAGCGCTGATTTTTTTCCCTTTTGCATGGCATTGCTCCCACTCACACGAGGAGAAAGGACACTCGTGGCTGGGGGCCGATGGCTGGTGGATTTTCAGTGGCGCAGGGCTATGCTAAGCTGCTAGAGTGGCCTCACATTCCTTTGGATCCAGCTCCCTAGAAGGGGATCTGGAATCATTCCTCTATTCCAAAATTCGACTTCTTTTGTTGGCTTCTATGTCATAGAAAAATCTTAACAGATGACAGACTACAGAAAAGGGGAATTTATGGTCCTTCTAGGTGTATATTATGCAGAGAAAACATTGAGTGCACCCGCCATCTAGTATTGGAGTGAAAATTTGCAACGAAAATATGGCACGAGCTCTTAGGCACTTGGAGATCAAATTTTACTCTCCCTAGCTCCATTTCAGAGCTGTTCACAAACTAGTTGCACAGATATCCTGGCCCGTTTCCAAAAAACAAAGTAATCAAAGCCACCTGGACCTCCCTTCCAAAAATCACCAGCTGGCAAATTTGGCTAGAGAGGAATAAAAGGATCTTTAGAAATAAAGTGTAGGATGTTAAGTTTGTGGTGATCAAGATAAAATGTCAGCTGAAAGAATGCCTGGTAGATCAATTGGATGACTCAAACTTATGCCAGCAAGATATTGATTGGGGCACCTCACTTGATCTTCATTTCCAAAAGTAGTAAGCATCAACATCCCTCCCAAAAAGTGGCAAATAAGAGAAAAAGAGAAATATTTCTATGACTGGATGTCCAAGAAATCAAGACACTCCCTCTTTTTTGATGGGGAAGCCAAAGGCAACCTAAGAAAATCTGGCTCAGGGGGAGTTATAAAGAATTTAGAAGGTAGAATGATCCACAGCTTCGCCCAGGGCTTGGGCCATACTTCCAGCATTCAAGCTGAAGCGATGGCTCTCTTCCAAAGACTCAAGTATCTCAAAGACTTGGGTATCAATGAGGTAAATGGTTTTGGGGACTCGCAGGCCATCATTAAATCCATAGTGACCAATTCTTCCCCGTCATATTTTCACTTTGCAAGATTGATATTTAGAATCAAAGTCCTGGAAAAATCCTTCCAGAACTTGAACTTTTTCCATGTGTTGAGAACGAACAATAAGGAAGTGGATTTGGAAGAAAATAAAGTATTCCTCCTTTCTGTTGGGTCCATTCTGAGAGATAGAGATGAATCTTGGGATCCAATCCCTTAACCCTCTACCTTCCATGTTCTATTGCATCCTTTTGAAGAAATTTGTTTGTATTCACAAGCTTGGGCAAATCACAGAAATGGATTCTATTGTAGCTTGTAAGAAGACCTGGAATATTAGCATTAGTGCCATGATCCTCCTAATAGGATAGGTACTTTGGGCTCTGCTCCCAAATTTTGTAACCTGAATTGAGGCATTCATGCCAAGTTTCTAATATAATCCCATAACCGTTCCTGTAAAAATAAAAAACACAACAACAATATAACCAGAACAATCATCACAATAACACTGAAATAATATAAGAATAACAAAAGAAATAGCACTTTGATTCTTAGAGAAATGTTTAGTGGCCTCTTTGAGGGGGAAACCTCCAGTCGAGCAGAGCTCTATTACAATAATATCCAAGCTAGGGTTCTCATACCCTTGACTCCTATTTATACTAAATATGTCTATCAAAAGAAGCATCTAGAGGAAGATCCTTCTAGAAGCAGAAGCTTCTATTAGGTCTTCTTACATTCGACTTATTTTATTTTATTGCAAGGCCTTATTAATATTGACCTATATTACATCTGAATATATTGTTCTACCTATGTACGGGTTAGGACCCTAACATGTCCTCCCCCTTAAAAACAACCTTGTCCTCAAGGCTTGAGATGTGGAAATTGCTGCAGAATGGTAGCGGGTTCCCAAGTGGCATCTATGGACTTGTATATTTCCACTGGAATAACACTTTCTTGATGGTTCTCTGATGTCGGTGACATTCATGCTGGTCCAAAACTGCTTGTCATTGTAGCCAAATGGATCATTCTTCGGCTAACTCGGGAAGGTTCGTTTGAATTTGGCACTTAGTTCCAATCACCTTCCTTAAGCATGAAACATGAAAAATAGGATGTAGCTTCGAATGACTGAGCAAAGCTAACTGATAGGCCACCTATCCCACATGCTTGAGAATAGTATAAGGACCATAAAATTTGGGCGCTAGGTTCTGACAATGCTCGGTCTTGAGGGAATTTCTCTTGTAAGGTTGTAGTCGAAGAAACACCTGATCCCCTTCTGCAAATTGACGTTCAGAGAGACCTTGATTTGCTTGTTGCTTCATGGGATTTTGTGCCATGACCAAATTCTCTTTGAGGGTATGAATAATATCCTCTCGAACTGTAAGTGTTTTTTCAACCACTTGGACCTTCGAGACACCAGGTAAGAATGAGAGAACTGAATGTGACTTTTTTCCATATACCGCTTCAAAAGGAGTCATGCGTGTAGCTGTATGGTATGAAGTTTTGTACCCCCATTCAGCTAGGGTTAACCATTGAGCCCACTGATTTTTCTTTTTTGAGGCAAAACACCTCAGATATGTTTCCAAACACTTGTTGACAACTTCCGTTTTGACCATCAGTCTAGGGATGACAAGTTGTGCTGAGATGGAATTGGGTGCCTTGTAGCTTGAACAATTCTTGCTAAAACTTTCTTGTGAAAGTTGGGTTGCGATCATAAACAATAGAGTGAGGCATGCCATGAATCTTGAATACCTAATCCATGAAAATTTGAGCAACTGTGGATGTTATAAACGAGCGTTGAAGAGTGCATAAATGAGAATACTTGGAAAGGCGATCAAAAACCACCATGATGACTTATTTATTTCCCAATTTGGGTAAGCCTATAATAAAATCCATAGATATATCCCTCCAAGACAAAGGTCTTTGTGAAATCAGGAAGGGCTAGAACTGGAGTGGTGCAGATGGCCATATTCAAGGTTTGAAAAGCTTGAGCAACAGCTGGAGTCCAAGTGAAAGAGTTCTTTTTTAGGAGAGCAGTGAGAAGTGCTGCAATATTTCCATAATTCTTAACAAACTTGGGATAATAAACTATTAATCCCAGAAATCCACGTAATATTTTGAGAGTCTTTGGTGAGGCCAGTCTTGCATAGCATCAATATTTCTAGGATCCACCCTGACGTTGTCCTTGCCAACCAGATGACCCAAGTACTCTAATTCTGAGGTGCCAAAATAACATTTAGATTGTTTCAGGAAACATTGGTGTTGAGAGAGTAGATGGAGAACTTGATCGACATGAGCAAGATAGTTTGTCCAGGTTTTTCTATAGATGAGGATATCATTAAATAAAACTAAGACAAAATGATGGAGAAAAGGACAGAAGACATGATTCATTAGGCTTTGGAAGGTGGAGGGGGCATTACACAAGCCAAAGGGCATGACCAAAAACTCATAGTGACCCTCATGAGTTCTAAAGGCAGTCTCAGGAGTGTCTTCCTCTTTCATACATATCTGGTGGTAGCCCAAATGAAGATCAAGTTTAGGAAATAATTGGGCGTCCCTCAATTCATCCAAGAGGTCATCAATGACAGGAATGGGAAATTTGTCTTTAATGGGAAGTTTGTTGAGGGCACATAAGTTAGGACACATTTTCCAAGAACCTTATTTATTTAGGACCATGAACACATGAGAAGATGAGGGGCTCATACTAGGGTGGATAACACCTTCATTAAGGAGTTCCTGGACCATTTTCTCAATTTCATTTTTTTGGGAAAAGGGGTGATGATACAGACGAATATTGGGAGGAAGGATTTCAAGTACAAGGGAATGGAATGATCATGAACACCACAGGAAGGAGGGAGTCCCTGGGGAGTGGAAAATACCACTTGATGTTTAGAAAGGATGGTTTTGAGGTCTTGCGGCACTGAGGGTGTCTTTGTTGCTTGTATTGCTTGGAGTTGGGCAATATCACCAGAATGACCTTTTTTGAGCAGCTTTTCCATGCAATGGGAACTAATTATCTCAGGTGAACCAATGATGATTCCTTGGAACTTATATTGGTGGCCCTCCTGGTCTAATTACATGGTTAATTCCTTAAAATCCATGAGAATGGGACCCAAAGTCCTTAGCCAGTCTTCACCCAACACAATGTCACAGCTGCCCATGTCAATAGCAAACATATGAGATTTCAGGTGGTAGTCACCAATTTGGAGACGCACATTTTCAAAACTCCCTCCACATTTCATGGAGCCAGCATTGGCAATCATGATTTGGAAATTATTGATGGCATAGATGTAGCAATGTGTTTCTTGGGAAATGTGGTGATGAATAAAATTATGGGTGCTTCCACTATCAACCAGAATGATGACCTTTTGATGCTTGATCTAACCAATTATCTTGAGGGTTTGGCGAGCGGAGAATCCAATGAGAACATTGAGGGAAATGATCAGTTCTACTTCGGGAGGGTCTGAGGGAGGGTTTATGTCAATGGTTTCAGGTGACTCAGACACAAGTGGAGTTTCAACATCCTCTTCTGAAATACCTTCAGAGATGGACATAAAAATATTTTGTTCCTTACACTTGTGGCCTGGGAATTATTTGTCATCACAATTGTAACAAAGGCCTTTGAGTTGGCATTCAGCCATTTCATCCCTGGTCAATTTTTGTATCTTTAGTGGAGTGGAGAGAGTAGTGGGATTTATTGGTTTAAAAAATGAGGCACTCCCATGTACAAATTCCAGCTGAAGCTAAAAAATCTCAATAAGCGCCTAAAAATATGGAATAAATCCACCTTTGGTAACATATTCCAAGCCCAAGAGTTCATGAACCAACAAATACAGACCCTGTAGCAACAAATAAGGCAACAGGGCCTCACTGGCCCTCTAAAAGAACAAGAGGCTAGCCTAAACAAGTAAATGGTTGAGCGACGAGCATAGGAAGAAATCCTCTAGAGACAAAAATGACTCATCTAGTGGCTCAAATAGGGGGATGCAAATTCCAAGTTGTTCCATAGATTGATGCTTCAATGACGACACATTAACCACATCTCTCACTTCTCCACATACCAAGGCATATAACTACAATGACATAAATACATAGAACATGAGCTACTCTCTTATTATAGGAAGCTTCTTTCCAAACCCCCGATTGACCGCACTCAATCCATATAAATCATCACAAAGAACATTCTAAATAATTTCACTAGAGAAAAAAATGAGGCTTTGATGCAGCCAATCACACCCGTCGAAGAAGTGGATCAAGCCTTTAAAGATACACCCATTGAAAAATCCCTTGGGCCCGACGGATTCACAATTGATTTCTTTCACCACTGATAGGCTATGATTAGAAAGGAAGTTTGGTAAATCATTCAGGATTCAAGGAGGTTCAGATAGGTTCTACTAGATCTCAATGCTACTTTCCTCACTCTTATTGCAAAAGAGAAAAAATTCACTCATCCAAAAAAGTTCAAATCGATAACACTTTGCAATGTGATCTACAAACTCCTCGGGAAGGTTATTTCCAAGAACCTCAAGAGAATTATTATCTTTATCATCTCCCAAGAAAAATCTGGTTATGTGGAGGGTAGGAATATCTTGGACAATATCATTTTAGTGCATGAGGTGATTCATTCTCTCCAAACCACCAAATCTCTAGGTATGCTCCTTAAACTTGATCTCTCTAAAGATTTTGACAAACTCGATTGTGACTATATGAAAGCCACCCTTCTAACCTTTGGCTTCGACCATTGATGGATATCTTGGATCATTAATCTCACTTCTTCTGCCCTTTTCTCCATCCTCGTCAATGGATTTCCTTCCAAATGTTTCTCCCTTTCTAGAGGCATCCGACAAAGTGATCCACTCTCGCCCTTTATTTTTATCATTATGATAAAGGGTCTTAGTCGCTTAATCAAATATACCATATCGAATCATACACTCTTGAGTATTTCCCTGAATGGACTCTCTCCACCCATCTCCCACAGTCAATTCTTGGACAACACATTAATGATGGGGCTCCCCACAGTTTTGGAAGCCACCCGCATCCACTACATCATCCAAACGTTCTGTGAAGCCTCTAGCATGGACATCAATATGGCCAAATCTGAAATATTATTCTTGAACATGCCCCTCCTGGTGCAACTCCATATCACTCAGATATTGGGGTTCAGTCGAAGCTCCCTTCCATCCAAGTATATTGGCATTCCATTCATTGATAAATCTTTGAGGAATAACTCCTCGGAGGATCTCATGTCTAATCTCAAGAAAAAGTTATCATCTTCGACCTTCTGCTCCCTCATGTTGGAGTTAATTCACACACACCTAGTGTTTCTTTTTCCTAAGGTTTTTCCTTGTTTTTAATTCATAATTAGTCATTATCTAGTCTCCTATATTTTAGGGGAGAATATTCCACCTGGAGAATATTCTCTTTCAGTTGACAGTTCAATTTGAATAGTTGAGTTGAGTTTAGATGTTGCATTGGTTTTGTCACCATGCAACATTGGTATCATCACCATGATAATGCACACTTACTTTGGGATCATTACCAAACTAGCGCATTACCCTTTATTCCATGAGTTAACTCCTCACTACTCTTTGTTCAGTCAGTTAATTGAAGACTAGTTGACTAATTAACACAACTAGGTGGCAGTTCACTCCTGTAACTTCCTGAGAGACTAGACTAGGTGGAAGTTCACTCCCCTAACTATTGGAGTGTGTCCATATCACTCTATACCACCAATATGGATCATTGAATATCCTCCAGTGTGCACTCATTGAGTTATACAGAGTATATCATGTGTAAATTATTCATTATTCACAACGGTTAATGAGAATTATTTCATTCTTTCTCTTCTTATTCTTATTTCTCAAATTCTCTCTGCAAATGTGTGTATTATTGTTTATCTAGATATATTTTGTGTAGGTTCAACATATTTACATGGTATCAAATATGAAAGACTACTAATTAAAATCTACACCAAAATTCTTTGCAGGTACAAAAGATTGAAGACAACAGAAAGATGGATTTCCAAAAAGAATTTATGCTTACACCTTACAACTATTTTGCATGGAAAGAGAAAATGTCCATACATCTCTGAACCAAAGGTATGTACAGGCTAACCTTGAATAAATATACAAAACCAACATGAGCCATAGAAAAATTTTAATATACCAGATATAAAAATTATGCAGAACAGAAATAAAATGATAGAAATGGCAGAATAACAACAATATAACCAGAACAATCACCAAAATAACATTGAAATGATATAAGGATAACAACAGAAATAAAACTTTGATTCTGAGAGAAATGTTCACGGGCCTCTTCGAGGGGGAAGCCTCTAGTCGAGAAGAGCTCTATTACAATAATATCCAAGTTAGGGTTCTCATACCCTCGACTCCTATTTATACTAAATATGGTTATCAAAACAAGCATTTAGAGGAAGATCCTTCTAAAAGTGGAAGCTTCTATTAGGTCTTCTTACATTCGAATTATCCTACTTTATTGCAAGGCCTTATTAATATTGACCTTTATTACATCCGAATATATTGTTCTACCTATGTGGGGGTTAGGACCCTAACAAAAATCCAAGTATTTAAATCACATGGATGAGAGACTCAGAACAATTTGCAGTCTTATTTCTCCCGATATCCATTTTCACATATCTTCATGTAATAATCCCAATAAAGCCTATACCACCTTGGAAGGGCTCTTTGGAAAACAATATGAGATGACGGGACACATGCTGGAAGTGGAGCTGCTCACATTGAATCCAAAAATATTTGACAATATCCAATATTTCTTGACAAAATTCAAGGATTTACTATCGCAA
Source organism: Picea glauca (assembly GCA_000966675.3). NCBI lineage: Eukaryota > Viridiplantae > Streptophyta > Pinopsida > Pinales > Pinaceae > Picea > Picea glauca. The sequence goes on from JZKD02S1076886.1 coordinate 128,590, forward strand.
CTCAAAGCTTGCGGGCTTGATAAATTGAATGAGGAGAAACAAATGTTTCTCACCATTCTCTCCAATATTGGTCCTGAATTCTATGTATTTGTATCCACATTCCATTATGTCAGATTCACCTTTGGATCCACCTAGAAGATGCCTTCTCTTGAGTACTTTATCGAATCCTTGACACAAGAGAAAACCAATCTCATCAACATGGGCACAATAAAAGGCCCAAAGGAGCATGGACTCACTATGCATGACGAACGACACAAATAGCATAAATCTGAATATAAAGATAAAAAAAAATCTCATGCACATCTGAAGAAGGAAGGGTACATAAAACCCTTCACCGATGCCTCCGGATCCAAAGGGGAAAAGGGAAAAAAGGGGGAGACATGTTCATACTGTCACAATGGATTCCATGAAGAATCTGCATGCATTCAAAATAAAATAGATCTAATGTCTCAAATAATTCAGAAAAACAACCTTGGATATCGCATCCCCGAGGGTGCCAAAAAGAAGAAGCCAGAAGATTTGAATTCCAAGAAAGGAAATTCTAGCCATGCCTTGATTGCCATAAATTCCTCTCCCGATGCTAGGATCGTAGATTCAGGAGCATCAAATCACATGGTTTCCTCAAAATAAGTATATTCTTCTTTGGATGCATGCAAAGGTCCTCCTGTTCTGATGGGGGACAACTCTTCTGTTGAAGTCACTGACAAAAGAAGGATTGAACTCACTAATGGAAGCTTCGAGAATGTGTTGCACGTTCCCAAACTTTATGTCAACCTTCTCTCCGTGTATCAAATGATGAATTTCGGCACTGGAAATAAATTCATATTCACACCAAATTATGTGGACATCTATGACATGCAAACCAACTCCAGGGTTGCTGTTGGTGAGGTAAAACATCAGTCTAGATTGTATACATTTTTTGAATTCATTGAACCTGATTCTTCTTTACTGCTTACTCATGCTAATTAAAGTAGTAGGATATGGAGAGAAAATTTTGGACATTTTAATTTCAGATACATGCAACATCTTAGCAAGCAAAGATTCGTTGATGGTCTACCAGACATAAATTTTTCCAAGGGAGTATGTGAGGTATGTGTTCTTGGAAAACACCCTCAAGAGAAATTCGACAAAGGAAAGACTCATAAAGATTCTACACCTTTAGATATGATCCAAAGCGACCTTATGGGTCCCTTTACACATCTATCCATAAGAAAAGCAAGGTTTGTTCTCACTTTTTCTTATGACTTCTCATGTTTTACATGGATCTACTTTCTCAGGAAAAAATCCGAGGTCTTTCAACACCTCAAATATTTCAAAGCCTTGGTTGAGACACAGTCTGAAAATAATATCAAATTCCTCTAAATGGATAACGGGGGAGAGTATGTAAATCATGAGATCCATAATATTTTCCATGAGGCATGGATTCAGTTGCAGCCTACAGTTCCCTATACTCTGCAACAAAACGAATTTGTTGAGTGAAAAAACAGATCTCTAAAGGAGATGGAATCTTTCATGCTGCATGCAAAGTCACTACCACAAATACTATGGGTCGAAGAACTTAATTGTGAAACATACATCCAAAACATATCTCCCCATATATATGTCAAGGATAAGACCCGCTATGAGGCTTGGAGCAACCTCAAACTGGAAGTGACCCACTTTCACATTTTCGGTTCACATGCATGGACCCATATTCCATCTGAAAAGAGGAAGGCACTTGATCCACAGAGCACTGAGTGCATTTTTTTTTGCTACCCCGACAGTGTGAAGAGATATAGGCTTATTGATATTTTCTCAGACCGAATCATCATTGAGTGAAGTGTCCAATTCGAGGAAAGTGTATCACATGCACCTCAACAGATGCATGAAGACACCTTCATTCTTCCACCTGTCTGAGATGATGAGAATGCACATGTCGAATCATCTTCAGATGAGAGTTCTTATTCATAGGACTAAGATTATTCAGATTTAGAGTCAGTATAGTCAGATGCAGAGTTAGAACATCTAGATGTAGTTGCAGAGCCATAGCAGTGGCCCAAGTGGGCATAGACTAACCTTTAGGATGTAGGGGATCTTGTTGGTGATCCAACCAATACTAGGAGGAATCGATTTTATTTCAAGGAGACTCCTGTTTCACTCACTGCCACTGAACCATTTCCCTCCAGGCATCTTTTCTTGGTTTTGTCTTTAGATCCACAGTCTTAAGGAAAGTCTTCTAGAAATCCCTTTTTGGAATCTGCCATGTAGGAGGAGTACAAATCCCTCCTAGAGAACCAGATTTGGGATTTGGTTCCCCTTCCTTCCGGGAGGAAAATTGTCATATGAAGATGGGTCTACATGACCAAGAGCGCAACAGATGGACAGATCAGTAGATACAAATCTAGACTTGTCGCCAAAGGATTTCACCAAGTTCATGTTATTGAATATGATGAGACCTTTGCTCCAGTAGCGAAGATGGATTCCATACAATTGGCACTTGCCATTGCGACAACCAAAGGGTGGAAAGTCCATCATATGGACGTGAAGAATGCATTTCTTCATGGTGATCTCTCTGAGGAGATCTACATGGAGAAACCCTAGGGATTTATGCAGGACTCATCTTTGGTCTGTCGATTGAAGAACTCCCTTTATGGCCTCAAGAAGGCTTTGAGGGCATGGTATGCCAAGATGGATTCCTACCTGTTGTCACATAAATTTGTACAATTTAAATCATACCCGAATGTATACATGCTCAGGACGGTTGATTCACTTTTACTTGTAGTTTTGTATGTTGATGATTTGTTGATCACCGGTTACTCAACTTCAATGATTCCTGTGGTCAAGAGGATTCTACATGACATATTTTTGATGATGGACATGGGTCTGCTAAACTTCTTCCTTGGACTCAAGATCAGGCATCAAACTATCTCAGGCCAGGTATGCACAAGATCTCCTTAAGATATTTCACATGACAAATTACAAATCTGCTCTGAATCCTTTCCTATCAAGAGTCAAACTTGAGGATGGTGGGGAGACTCAACTGGTTGATATCACACTATACATACAACTAGTGGGGATTTTGGTGTATCTCACACACTCTAGACCAGATCTCTCCTATGCAGTTGGCACAGTTTCAAGGTTCATGCAGGAGCTACATGAGCTACATTGGAAGGTTGCAAAGCATATCGTTCGATACGTATAAGGCACCATCATCTTTGGGATTCATTATGCAGTAGACTCTACATTATATCTCATTGGGTTTACTAATTCCGACTGGGATAGAAATAACACTAATCACAAGTCCACATCTGGTTACTCACTCAGTCTTGGTTCCGAGCCTATCTGTTGGTTGCACAAGAAGAAATACGCCATTTCTCTATCTTCAGTTGAGGCATAGTACAGAGGGGTAGTTAACATAAGCATTCAATCTATGTGTCTACAACATTTTCTCACTGAGTTGGGCATTCAATTTCATCAGTCGGTCTTCATCTGGTGTGACAACCAGAGCACTCTAAAGTTCTGCAAAGATCTAGTTCAAAGGAAGCAGATGAAGCACATTGAGATCAATATGCACTACATCTGGGACTTATTATATGAATGGATCATCAGCCTAAATTTATGTCCTTCAACAAAATAGACGACAAACATCTTCACCAAGACCTTCACTGAGCAAAAGTTCCATTCTCTGCGAAGTCGTCTTGGAGTGAAGGACATAGTTGCCTAGAAAATATAGTTCTTATTTTCACATACATTGCACCTTGAGGGGGGGTTTTTCCCATGAGGTTTTACCTGTTTCCTCACTTTATTTCAATGCATCTTTTATATTTGGGTACCTAACATGGCCTTGTTGTCGGGACCCATTCTTTATTTTCACCATAGTGAGTTCAGGGGGGGTGTTGGAGTTACTTCACACACCCCTAGGATTTATTTTTCCTAAGGCTTTTCCTTGTTTATTAGTCATAATTAGTCATTATCTAGTCTCCTATATTTTAGGGGAGAATATTACACCTGGAGAATATTCTCTTTCACTTGACGCTTCAATTTGACTAGTTGAGTTGAGTTTAGATCCTGCATTGGTTTTCTCACCATGAAACATTGGGATCATCACCATGCTAATGAGCACTTTTCTTTGGATCATCACTAGAATGGTGCATTACCCTTGATTCCCTGAGTTAACTCCTCACTAATCTCTGTTTAGTCAGTTAACTGAAGACTTGTTGACTAGTTAACTCAACTAGGTGGCAATTCACCCCCATAACTGGTGGTGTGTGTCCAGATCACTCTAGACCACCACTATGGTGCATTGTTTCTCCTCCAATGCACACTCATTGAGTTATACAGAGTATATCATGTGTAAATTATTCATGATTCACAACGGTTAATGATAATTCTTTCATTATTTCTCTCATTCTTCTTTCTCAAATTCTCTCTGCAAATGTGTGTATTATTGTTTAACTAGATCTATTGTGTGTAGGTTCAACACATTTACACCTCAATCTCCCTGGTTTGTTGAGTCTCCTTAAGTCTATACTTCAAGACCTCCTCATTTAATCCTTTTCATCCCTTGCATATCCAAGCTTCATTTTGAAGGCCATTTGAAACCTATAAAGGAACTTCTCATGGTAGAGCACTAAATAAGGACACAAATGGGCTATAGTAAGTTGGATAAAAACCCGTAGGCCAAAGAATGTGGGAGGACCAGGACTCAGATATATGTCAACTCTCAACAAGGTCTTAAGCTCAAAAGTATAGTGGTGATGGTTAAAGCATCCCACATACATCTGGTGTTAGCCCTTGACCAAGTTTTGAGAAACACTTGGTCATATTTGACGATTTTTGGGACTTCGATAGCTTGTCAAATATGGAGCGCAACGTGAAGAAGAAATCATGGAAGCTGGACCCCTTTTTGGGTCCTTTTAGGGTTTTGGGTTAATGTAATGGGGAAGGGATGTTGGCCCATGGGTTCACCCATGCGTAGGCCCACTTTTGTAATGTATAAATAGATAAGAAATGTAAGAAATAGTAGAAGTTGTTGCTTAGTTCCCTTGGTGATTGCTTAGTGCAAGTTGGCTAAAGTGCTAAGAGTTCAATCTATGTGATCAAGTATTCTAAGGACTTGTGCATTTTGTGTAAGACTTGCAGAGCTGAGTGCAAGTCCCTGTGAGATACTGTAGAAGGATTTGTGTTGTAAGGAAAGGAAGAAGGATCTAGCGAGTTGCACAGATCTTATGTCTTGTATGTAGTAAGGTTTGGAGGCTTTGTGTTGTAACTGATTGAATACATTAATACAAAAGAATACTTTGTCAAGGTATCCCCAGGGTGGGGGTGAACCACGGTAAATCTGTGCGTTGTGCTTTGTGCCTCGACTAGATGTTCTTGTCTCTTCCTTTGCTAAGTGATTTGATGTGTTTATATAGATATATTTATTCTTTGTTCTTATGAGCTATGAATGAATGTTAGCTCTGGTATGTATGAACATTCTTAGTGTTGATCTTAGATCTAAGTAAATAGATCAGATCCTGTAGATCAACACTAATAAGACATTAAGTAAATATTGCGATGCTTTGTGTTATCTGCGAAGTATAATAAGACTTAATATTGATGAATATTAACTATTAAGTGCTCTGTTAAGTGTTAGAATCACAGGTCTATGTCCCAGCTAAGGTTCCAGACATTTGATTCCTGCAACCACCCCTGCCTCTGCCTCAGGTGAGACTTCATCTGCTTCACAGGTGTTGCCGAAAGGGCCAGTAGTTAAGGTTTGTTTGGTGCGTTGTTGTAGCGTTGAACCCTGGGTGTGCCCCTATTCCAACAAATGGTTCTGTTGTCGGGAACTGAAACTGTGATTGTTGGGAACTGAGCAGAAGAAACTTTGTGCAAAGATTCTTCCTAAAATTGTAAAAGCTTTGTGCATGGATCTATGCCCTAGTGCGCAGTGATCCACTTGATCCAAAAATCTCTTTGCTGAAGAAGGAAGGACATATATAAAGGAAAGAAGTCAGATCTGCAAGAAAAGAGGTTGATAATGAAAGAAAAGAAGTAATATCTATAATCTCTGTGCTCCAATAAAGGTAAGAATAGTTAAAAGTTCTTAGATCCAGAATCTTTGTGCCCTATAGAAGTAAAAGAGGTGAAAATTTTTGTTTTTAAAGTATGGATTTAGGTATTCTTTATAGATTTTGTCCTATATTGAAAAATACAACATTATTAGATGACATAACGATTGATATGAATAGATATGATAATAATAATGATAGATATATTATACCTATGCATAGAAAGAATTTTTGGACTAACCAATGGATGCAGGATCCTAGAAAGAAACTGTTGCAGGTTCACCATTATGATCCTAGCGCGTAGTATAAGAAAAGTTGGGGATAATTGAAGAGAAAGAGAGTATTAACTCTTTGTTACAGTTGCAGAGGACCAGGACATATTGCTAAGGAATGCCCTGGGAGAAACCCTAGTTGCCTATATTGTAAGGCTATGGACCATGAAGTATTGGATTGCCTAGAATGATTGCTATACTTGAAAATATTAATAGAGAGAAAGAAAACCATGAAGGATATCAAGAGACTAATATTATAGAAGAACCCCAGAAAGAATAAAAGATTATGTTGCTGAAAAAAAAAAAAACTTGGATGAACATAAAGATGTCAGTTTGTCTGAGATATTCAAAGAAAAGGAGAAAATCTAAGTAAGAATAGGAGACTTCGACATTGACTGTGCTTTGGATGAGGGAACACAGATGAACATTATGATAGAAATTACTTGGGAAACCCCAGGAAGGCCTGCTATGGTTCCTTCACTAGGAAAAATAGGATTGATTAAAGAAAAAATGGTAACCCTATGTGGAAGGATTACCCGGATAGTTATGAGTAGCCATGGAGCTTCGACGGAGGAAGAATTTGAAGTTATTAAATTTATTGAGGACTATGCCCCATTTCCATCTTTGTTAGGCAAGATCTGGATTGAAAAAGACCAGATCCAAAGAAAAGAAGAAAAGGAAGCCCTAGAACAAAAGAAGCAAGAACTCATGGAATTTATGACTAGAAAGATTGCCTACTTTATGGAAGAACAAGAGAACGGATCTAAGCTATTAAACACAAGGGACTTGGATGTTGAAGCTATAAGTGCATTAGAGGAACCACAGAGGACCAAAATACCTAATCCATATGATCAAGTTGTATTACCCTTGGATCTGAAGAAAGAATCTCAGCATTGCGAAGTGACTATGTCGAGAGAGGCTAAGGATTAGAATGAGAAAAGGATGACCGAGATGAAGCTCACTAGGAAGAAGGCTAGTAAGCTAAGTAAGAAGAGAGCCAAGATCAAAAATTTAAGAAGATTCCACAGGGAACTTCACAGAAGGAAAAATCATAGGAACTGAGCTTCGCCAGAATACCAGAACAATGACATATGGCACTTCTCCGTGGTGAAGAAATATAGTCGTTGGACCGATAGACCTGTTCAAATTTACCTCGAACGGGAAAAAAAACATTAAAATATCACTACCAGACCATTGGACCATGCCATAACAAATGGATAAATGTTCTTGAAAGCCTCATACCCATTGCAAGTAGACTATCGATGAATTTCCTATTTAGCTCGTCATGCCATGCCCGAAGAACACTTTTTCCAATTGAGAAATCAAAGCCCATAGAACTAGTGATTGTCTACAGTGATCATTGCAAGAATATTGTTCAACCTAGTGCAGCATTTTGAGATCATCATGACCTTGATTATCTTTCCCAAGTGCGTATGTCCGACGAGCTCAACAAACTTGAGGAATCCGTCACAAAAGTCCTTCTTGAGTTAATGACTGAGAGAACCATGTCAGAAAGAAGAATGTCCACTAGAGTCCAAGCATCATCGATGAGAGGAGTGCAAGCCTCCCCGTTGACTGCTCGAGCAGGAACATATTGAGCCAGTGCAGAAAGAAGAACTAAGCATAAGGACGACATAACCAATGCGAAGTTAGTGCCACGCATCCTACCAGCTTACATACCCCCTCTGAGCGGTGAGATTAATAGGGATAGTATCCATAAATAATTTGAATACACCCTAGTCACTTCATATCTACCGAAAGGAGTGCGCACCTACCGCGCAGATCAAGACAAGATTACAGCGTTGAAGTTTTGCGACTTCAACCTGGGGGACCGTAAAGCTTACATCATACTCGCCCCGTATAAGTACTTGACAAGAACTAAGGGAAATAATTCGAACCTCATCCCTCAACAATGGATGATGAACCTCGCGTAGTCTACTTTGCTCAACGTTATGAAATTATTGTACTTCGGAAGACACCAGAAGGTGAATGCTTGTGTAAAACTATTGCTATCAAGTTACCACGGAGGATACCTGTGGTTAGATCATTGCATAACTGTTGATCCAATGATGATCAATAGGATCACTGGGCTTAGCATGCAAGGCCCTAATCCCCATGAGTAATATCCTGGAAAGACCACAGACAATGCTCTTGCACAGAAAATCAAAGAAACCTATGGCGATGTTTAGAAATGTGTGAGAGGCTACAAGGTAGCTTCCATTGAAAGTGGCACAGTGTGCCTCACATGCCAACTGATCGCAGGGAATTTGGTACACAAGAATCGACCAACACAAGTATCTAGCTTTGTATTTGACCTCGCAGGAAAGTGCACTGAGGGACTATAGATGAATTGGGAGAAGTACCTGATGAATCAACTGGAGATTGACTGCCGAGAAGCCCGGGATCAAGGGCATGAATTCCATTTTAGGTGGCTCCTAATACTGATTGCTTTTGTTGCATGGGAGATACCGGAAGGAAAAACCTTCCAGGAATTGGACCCCTTTGAGCCACTAACCACGAATTTCAATACATTATGGTACTCAAATGACATGAGTATGCAATAGAAATCAAATGTCTCTTTTCACACGTACTATAACAAATTAAAATCATCCATAAGGAGAGAACCACGCATAACCTCGAACACTTTACAAATATTCTGACGTCTGATAAAGTTCAGTGCTGACTGCCACTTTATATACCTAACCCCACGTGCTGATGAGAAATGTCTAACATCAAAAGCCCCGGAACTGTGTAGGATACACCTGGGCCCAGTAAGACAAAGAAAGAAAAGTCGACGAAGAAGACTGAAGAAGTCTAGGATGTTGACAGCCTATCTGTAATGACAACTTCCATTACACCAGATGAAGCAAGTGATGAAAAAGAAGTTACAGAAACCCAGAGAGTCGAAGTACCACCATCTCGGGATGAAGAAGACTCATTGAAGAAAAGGAAGGTCTCACCTCTGAAATCTTCCTCCAGAAAGAAACCAAGAACCCTTGTAACCAAGATGCGAACTACCCTCACGTTTGATGATTTTGATTTCATTGTTGTAGCAGTCAATGATGCTTCAAAAGAAATCATAGAGAAGAAAGAGGTGAAGAAGGAAAAAATGTATAGCTAGATTGAGATCGTACTCTAGAGAGTACAACAAGCACTCTAGTCTAGTCGAGCAACCTCTACTGCACATCTGCCAGAAGGAACAACAGAAGCGGGAGCTGAATCAATTCAGCTCTGGAATATTTTTTATACAGTCGAAGTACGCCTTTGATGTGCTCAGGAAGAAAAAGTGCAATCCACCTAGGCCCTAAATAAAGCACACGAGGAACTTACTGAACAACGTCAAGCTGCACAACAAGAGAAGAATGCTCTCCAAGAAAAATTTGAAGAAGACAGGGCGAAGATCCAAAAAGAGAAAGAGAAACTACTTGCAAAGAAGATAGGAATTGAAGAAGTAGTCAACATAGCATTTTTCTCTATGAATTGCTTAGAGAAGAAGACCGAAGAGCCCATAGAGCACCAAGTGATGATGTTGGTTGAAGTTATTCAACAAATTCAACAAAGGATCGTGGAATTAGAGCTTCAAACCATACCACAGACTCCGCAAGAAGTGCATGACCAATGAGAATTGAATGCTCAGAACGCATTCAAGAGGATTAAAACACTTGTTGTAGAATGTAAACAACTAAGTAGCAGAAGTGTGCAGATATATGAAAAACTATCTGAAGACCCAGAGTTGAAGAAACTGGAGTCCCAACTCCAGGAAGCAAAGAAGCAAGCCGATATAGTACAGGCACAGCTCAAGCTCCTGTCACCCATCGAGAGGATGAAGATATCCCAGGAATAGCACACTACCCAGCAACTTGTTCTTACCAAACAGAACAGAGTGATGGAAGTCACCCAGAAAATCCAGTCCATCTAGGAGGTGGCCTACCTATTGTTTGAAGAAATTGAATGCCAAGGAACACTACTCAAACAAGTAGTTTCTACAGTCGAGAAGCAACTGGAAGGACCTATCAGCGAAGCAGTTGTTTAGGAGTTTGTTGAGAAAGAAGCAGTAGCACAGAGACTAGTTGAAGTAGCTCGAGCCAAGCTCGAGACCTTTGAGACAGAGTTACCCAGACTTGAGTGACTCGGGATGAGTCACAGGTGAGTGTTGGGGGCATGTTGTCCCTTGACCAAGTTTTGAGGAACACTTGGTCATATTTGACTGTTTGTGGAACTTCAACAACTTGTCAAAGATGGAGCACAACACAAAGCAGAAATCATGGAAGATAGATCCCTTTTTGGGTCCTTTTAGGGTTTTGGGTTAATGTATTGGGGAAGGGATGTCGGCTCGTGGGTTAACCTATTCTTAGGCCCACTTTTGTAATGTATAAATAGATAGGAAATGTAATAAATAGTAGAATTTGTTGTTTAGTGCACTTGGTGATTGCTTAGTGCAAGTTGGCTAAAGTCATAAGAGTTGGATCTGTGTGATCAAGTATTGTAAGGCTTTGTGCATTTTGTGTAAGACTTGCATAGTTGAGTGCAAGTCCCTATGAGAGACTGTAGAAGGCTTTGTGTTGTAAGGCAAGGAAGAAGGATCTAGCGAGATGTGCAGATCTTCTATCCTCTGCACAGTAAGGTTCATAGGCTTTGTGCTGTAACCGATTGAAGACATTAATAGAGAAGAAGACTTTGTGGATGTAGCCCCAGGCTGGGGGTGAACCACGGTAAATATATGTGTTGTGCTTTGTGCCTCAACTAGATGTGCTTGTCTCTTCCTTTGGTAAGTGCTTTGATGTGTTTAGATAGATATATTTATGCTTTTTTATTATGAGCTATGAATGAATGTCAGGTCTGGTATGTATGAATATGCTTTGTGCTGATCTACAGGATCTGATCTGTTTATTGTTACTAAGTGTTGAAAGATCTTAGATCTAGGTAAATGTTGCGATGCTTTGTGCTATCTGCAAAGTATAATAAGAATGGGTATTGATGAAGATTAACTGCTAAATTCTCTATTAAGTGTTAGAATCAAAGGTCTGTGTCCCAGCTAAGGTTGCATACATCTGAGTCCTGCAACCACCCCTGCCTCTACCTCGGGTGAGACTTCATCTGCTTCGTAGGTGTTGTTGAAAGGGTCAGTAGTTAGGGTTTTTTTGGTGCGTTGTTGTAGCGTTGAACCCTAGGCCTGCCCTTGTGCCAACATCTGGTCATGCTTGTGGAGAAGGAAATACAAATCCACCACTTTGGAGGAGAATCTAATCATATGGAACAAATAATGTACAGGTTCTTTAATTTGGAACACAACCAAGAAAAAAAATGGAGTAATAATGGACCATGTGTTTTGGGAAATATAAGATGGTAACTCTGCCTCCTTCTAGAATGACTCTTGGCAACAGTTCCCTATCCTCAACCAGGATCCTAGCGATTGAATATAAACTTCAAATGGAAATCACAGGGCTTGTTAAGGTTTCATATTATTCGAATCATAATGAATGCGGGACACCTGATATAGTTCTAAATCTGCCCATGATGACCTTAATATTTCCCCTTAGGTGAATCTTCATCCTTGGTTAGAAAAAGTCAAATATAGAAAGATTCAATTCAATTTCAAAGTAACACGGATAAAAAAAATTCAAATATTATTAATAATACAAATTACAAAATAGAGCATTTTTAGAAAGTTATGCTAGGTAATTAAATTATTATTATAATAAATTTATTTGGTTTATTAGCATTTTTTATTTTTATAATAGTTTAAAACACCTTACTAAGCAACAAAATATTGAAATTCAAATATTTTTTTCATATAATATTTCCAATGTTCATGCACTTAAAAGGTCATTTAATAATTTTCACTAGTTATTGCTTTTAATGTAATTTAAGTGTGTTGACTGACATAATTTTAGCTGGAAATATTTTCCATCAACATATATTTTAAGATTTTTTGTTGAGTAATGAGAAATGAATGAACAATTTTTTTGTTATAATTTTTTTTCAACTATCAATATTGTTTATATTAATATTTGTAAGTGATAAGTAATATTGTAAGTTTTGTTGAAAAACACAAAGAGAGGGAACTCTGCAAATGACGACTTATAGGATTTCTATTGAGTGCCCTAGCTTCGCGATTCTGGACGTCGGATTGGTTTGGCCTTGGCCATCATGGAAGAGGGGCCCCAAGGAACCTCTTATAGAAAGGTCGTTTCTCATGATCTGCATAACGAGATCTTCAAGGGAAAAAATTTCGAACCACCAGCAGAACTGAGAAATATCCTATGGAAAGAAGACTCGTCGAAAGAGAAACCCATGGAAGTAGATCCATACCCAAACCATGCAAAAGTGATTCCCACTTGGGAACCTGGAAAATGCAACCCGCAGGCTCCTACAACCCCCAAATATGTGATAAATACACCTATATTAGAATATCAAAAGAAATACATGTGAGATTACGCACTGAGAGGAAAATTTATGGGTCTTTGTCCCTCAGAAATGGACCTAGTGAAATGGATTCAATACTGGTGGAAACCCAAAGATCATTATGGTTTACAACTCAGCTCCAAAGACTTCTTTACCATCATATTACATAATCTAGAAGACCGCAAAAAAATATTTGAAGGAGGCCCATACTTCTACATCTCGACAGGGCTCTTCCTTTGTTTCTCGACAAAAAAGTTTAGTCTTGAGAAGGAAGACTTCACACATGCTCCAGTCTAGTTATGACTCTACTCCTTACCCCAAGAATTCTTTCTGGAGGAAATCCTAGCAGGCATCAACAATACAATTGGAGTCT
>JZKD02S1076886.1:145416-163773 GCA_000966675.3 Picea glauca
AGTTTTTGTTTGACAACCTTTTGGGTATGCAACTTACTATTTCCCAACCAGTTAATGGTTTTTTAAAATATTTTAGTTTTACATATTTGGACGGTGGTCATTCCCCAAAAAAATTCCCTCCTCAATCCTTTCGGCCTTAACCCCTCCTCTCAAGCCCATAAATTTGCCTTTCCAATCTCCCCCCAACACTTCCTTCAAATTGGGCTCCCTACATGGATCCCCAATCTCCCGGCCACCTAAGGATTCTTCTTCCAAGGAGTCTGAGGATTCAATCATTTGATATCAACCCCGTAACAAAAACATATTTATTCCCAACTCATATCATAGAGGGTTGGGTCCAAATCTGGAGATTCAGAAAACAAAAAAGAGACGAGGTGGAAAATCCCATCTCTTCAAGAAACAGTCCCGAGCATTGGTCGACATTACCTCTGGGAAACAAAAGTCAATTGTTGGCGCACTTAGAGAAGAAAAAACCTTGGTATGGTTTCACCCATGAAACTTATTACTTTCAATTGCATGGTTTTGGTGATTTCCCCAAAAACATCCACACTAAAGAGGTTGATTTTGTCAAGCCAACCGGATTTTGTTCTTTTACAAGAAACTCTAACAGACAAAGACACGACTACTAAAATTCTTTCTGCCCTCTTCCTAGGCTGGTCTTTTCTGGGTTTGGATGTTAGAGGTCAGTCGAGGGGATTATTCATTGGATGGAGAGCTCGAAGAATGAAAATTTTAAACTACTGGGCATTTGACTTAGGCTTAGAGGGATATTTTTTGGTCGAAGGGATTGGAAAGGAGTTAAGAATAATTAATTTTTACATCCCTCATACATACCGGATCATTTTTTGGGTAAACCTGCTTGGTAAAAATTTATTGAAGAATGACCTCTTAATTCTTGGGGGAGATCTAAATTTCTCCTTGGAGGAAGATGAAAGTTAGGGCCCCTCAACACACCCAGCCAACCAAGAAGGTTTCTTCAGTCACCTCCTCATTGATATAGCCCCCTTAAAAATGTTACCCACCTGGAGGAATATGAGGGTAGGGGAGGTCCGTATTGCAAAAACGTTGGCTCGTTTTCTGATCTATGAAACTTTAGCGATGCTTCATTTCCAATTTCGTCAATGGGTTGGTATTGAAGACGAATCATATCATTCCCCAACTTGGTTTGAATGGAAGGAGGCCCCCAAAATCCAGGAACTCGTTTTAAATTCAACTCCTCTTGGTTGAAAGATGAAATCTTTCAGCAGTTGGTCAAGTCAAATTGGTCTAACATAAGGGATATAGAAGGTACTCCAACAGGTATTCAATTTGTGTAAAACCTTAAAAGAATAAAAAAAATTGGCTATCCCTTGGGCAAAGCAAAACAAAAAGAATAGGAATAGGAGCTCTAAAGAATTGAGGATCAACTGAGGCTTATTTAAGAAGATTTAGAGACATGGTTCATGATAGATTTGTCTCCTAACAATATGAAAAGGCTTGAAGTCAGGAGTAGACTACTGTTGGAAGAACAAGAGGAAACATGGAGTCTAAAAAGTAGAGTTATTTGGCTAGAAAACATAGATGAAAATACAAAAAAAATTCAAGCCTATGCAAAAGGGAGGAGAGATGATAAAACCATATGGAGTTTAAAGGACCATGAGGGAAGATCCATTACTTCCTTTAAGGTCTAGAAAATATGGGAAAAAATCACTTGTAGTCTTTATTCAAAACGGACAAGAATGTAAATATTGTAGAAATCATAAAAGTGGCTTTGTATCTCCCAAGTTTTGTGAATGAACAAGGGAATCAATATTTATTTTCCGAAGTCACAGAAGAAGAGGTTAAAGAAACTCTACAAAGATTCCAGAAGGATAAAATCCCTAGATCAGATGGATGGATAATAGAATTCTTTAGGGGTTTTCTAGATCTAATTGAAACAAATCTACTAAATGTTATCAATGAATCTCATATCAATGGTAGAATACATTGACCCTTCAATACTACTTTGATCACCCTCATTCCTAAGGTAAATGATCCTCAAAATTTTGATGGCTTCAGGCCAATATCATTGTGTAATTTAATTTACAAAATTATTTCCAAAATCATAGCTCATCAACGAAAGCCTTTTTTATCGGAGGCCATCTCCAAGGAACAATTTGGGTTTTTAGAAGGGCGGCAGATACACAAGGAAATATGGGTAGCTCAAGAAGGTCTACATAGTCTAAATACCACAAGATAAAAGTGAGCAATCCTAAAAATTGATCTCTCAAAATCTTATGATAGAGTGAACTGGGCTTATATCCGACTTATTCTTACTCACCTCGATTTTCAAGTTCCATTTATAAAATGGGTGATGGCATGCATTTCTTTAGTATCCTTTGCAGTCCTCATCAATGGGGCAGCCTCTTTCTTTTTCAACTTAGAAAGGGGTCTATGTCAAGGTTTTCCTTCATCCCCTTTAATTTTCATTTTGGTAGTCGAAGGACTGAGTAAAGCTATAGACTTAGTAGCCAGGGCAAGGAATTTTCAAGGAATACTAACTGCACCAGGGATGAGGATCACTCATCTGTTATTTGTGAATGATGTCCTCATTTTTTGTAATGGGCGAGTTGGAGATGCATAAATTATGGATGAAATTTTATCATTGTTTCGAGTGGCCACAAGGATGATAATAAATGCCAAAAAATCAACCATCACTACGTTTGAAATGGATGGAGAGGAAATGGCAGTATATCATATGTTTTTTCCTTTCACTTTTCAGGATATTTCAAAAGAACTAAAATACTTAGGTTTTTAGTTAAATCTGAGCAATTATAGGAAATAATATTGGAAATGGTTGATAACTAAATTAGAGAAAAGATTAAATGGATGGAGATTTATATGGTTATATAGAGAAGGTAGACTCACTCTGACCAAATCGGTATTGGAATTCATACTGGTTTATTTGATGTTGCTACCATGGATTCCTAAAGGGGTGCTAGAAAAATCAGAAGCCTCTGTGCTCATTTCATTTGGTCTAGGACTGGAGATAAGTATATTCAGCCATGGGAAAAGTGGGAAAGTATAGCAATTCCAAAGGCCCTGGGAGGTTGGGGACTCAAAAACATTTTCTTGTTTTCCAAGGCCCTTGGAGAAACGATTGGCTGGAGCCTCATTTCAGTATCCAGTCCATGGTCTCTTGTAGTCTTGAAAAAATACATCTCCCCATATTCAATTGAATATTCGATCATAACTCCAAACAAATATGCAACAAATGGTTCGATTATTTGGAAAGAGATGATCTCCTCGTTCTCAGTGGTCATTGACAGTCTTTCTTGGAGGGTGGGTAAATAAAATCATCTTTGTATTGGAGTTGATCCCTGGCCAGGGTATGGGAATTCTCATATTATTTCGTAGGACCTAATTTCCCAGCTTCACAAGAAAGGTATCTTCTACCTCTCTCAACTAGTTGATCCTCTTACAAAAAATTTATTGAATCAAGGATGGAAAAATGATACTTTGCTAGGATTAAACATGATTTATGAAGATCTGATGAGAATATACATTGCAACACTCATAAGAGGACATATAAGTCTCATAGATATGGAATATGAATTAGTGTGGAAGAAAGACCCCCTAGGATCCTATACTCCAAAAGTGGGATACATAGCATTACATATAAACTCCTTAAAAAAAAATCCCAAATGGTGGTGGAAGGGCCTTTGGAAGATGAAATTCCCCCAAAAGGACAAAGTATTTAAGTGGGTAGCCTTGAAGAATCAAATCCCAACTTGGGAAATTATGAATATGAATCAGATAGAAGGTCCAAGGAGATGTGTTCTTTGTAAAAATGCAATTGAATTCACCTTCCATATCCTCATCACATGTCCTTTCACCATGAAAGTACAAAAAGAAAAGTCCAGTAGCCCAAACCAAAACTGCATATGGAATGGAGATTCTTTGGAGTTGGCTTGGAAGAACTGGACTATTAAAAAAACAGGACCGTGGAGTAATCAAATAAAACAAATGAGGAAACAAAACACAGAAGATACACAATCCAAGAGAGACATAGATTTACATGGTTCACCCAGTGTGGGCTACGTCCACTAGAGAAATTGTCAGGTCCTTCCTTTATTATTATTCACCATATGGAGGGATACAACCTACAACAAACCCGTTGTAACTTTCTCTTCTTTATCTCATAAAATCTTATCTCAAAATACAATATTCCCCAATAATACAAAGCCACAATACATTTCCCTCACAAAAGAGGGTTGCCTTCCATAGGAAAAAACCCTAACATAACTTCTACCATCAGATCTGTGACCTCATAATGAACGGTCCAGATTTATAGTGAAATTACAATATAAATTTACCAAGCAATTTTTCCCTTGGGGTCTTCGCCCTCATAACTCCCAGCTTGGGGTATAGCCCCACCTGAACCTCGCAGAGGGGGTAAGCCCCCCTCTGCACTCCCCTGCGTGGAAGAGTGTACATACTTCTGGGGTGTAAATTCTTCATGGGGTATAAACACGGCTGAAAACAAAATACCTCTGAATCAAGAAGATAATCAAGCTCCACAACCAATAATCTCCCACTTGGAGATTAATCTCAAGAACTCCACTGTTGCTGTATATGTTGGGCTATGAACCTTCTTGGACTTGGAATATTTATCATCTTCATATTCATTCTTGAATACCAACTGAAACTAAGAAGGAACTCATTTTCTCCCTGGTTACTCCTTTTGTTAACGTGTCTGCAGAATTTTGGCTAGTGTGTATCTTTTCCAACTTCAAATGTCCATCTTCCAAGGCGGATCATATGAAGTGGTACCTAAATTGTATATTCTTAGTATTTGAATGGAAGGTTTATTTCTTCATAATATGAATGGCACTCTCACTCTCACAGTACAACCTACTATTCTACTGCTTCTTTCCCAATTCCCCCATAAACCTTTGTAACCAAATCATCTCTTTACTAGCCTCTGTAGCAACAACATACTCTGCCTTTGTTGTTGAAAGTGAAAAATCCTGTTGTATTTTCTAAATCAAACTTATTGTTGTTCCACCAATAGTAAAAACATACCCTGTGGTGCTCCTCCCAAACCCCACAGAGGGGTAACCCCCCTCTGCACTCCCCCACGTGGAAGAGTGTACATACTTTTGGGGGTGTAAAGTCTTCATGGGGTATAAAGACGGACGAAAACAAAATACCTATGAATCAAGAATATAATCAAGCTCCACAACCAACTTGGACATGTGACCAAAGAAATAAGGAGATAAAATATCTTCCACTCTTAATAAGTTGGAGAATCTGGCTAGCAAGGAACACAAGAATTTTTAAGGAAAAAGATTCAATTGCAAAAGTAATCGTAGCACAATGCCTATAAATCCTATCCCATTTTCCCCAGTCCAAAGATGCACCAAATTTATGGGTAAGGCAACAAGATGTTATAGATTCATCAAAACCTTGGGCGTTTTTCGATGGAACCTCTAAAAACACCAATTGTGGAGGAGGAATTGTCCTATATTTTTCATATAACCATTTCTTTCATTTAAAAATGGGATTAGGTAGGAGGACAAACAACTATGCTGAACTCATCGAGCTGAAGCTTTTACTTCTTTTCACTAGATAAAAAGGAATACAACAAATACAAAATTTTGGGGACTCTATGAATGTCATTAACTGGACAAGAAAATATCAAACTTGTCAAAGTATTTTTATTTGTCCTATTATGGAGGAAATATTTATTTTGTTGGACACTTTTGATACTGTGGTCATTTCTCATGTATACATGGACAGGAACGTGGTAGCGGATTCATTGTCCAAAGAGGGATTGCTACTCTCTCAGGGACAATGGCACAATATTGGAACAAAATGGGAAGACACAAATTCCTTTTATCATATACCCTTTATAGAAGATCAAGGGCACTTGTATGATTGAAGACAATTTGGAAGAAAAAAATCCTTTTGCAAGAAGTTATGATCAATGCTATTTTTCTCCTTTTCAGCCTCTTCATGGATATTTCTCTCTTTTTTATGCACAACATTTTATTCCAAAAGCTTATTATACATCAACACTATAGTGGTTGGAAATTTTGAACAGATATTGGATACCGACAGAGGGTAAATAGAAACCACAAAGATGGTGTTTTTTTTTTCGGTATATAAAGGACTCATATTATGTAGATAGTATCTTTCCACCTTGTTTTGGGTGTGATTTTTTAAATCTGCAATGGTAGACAAGGCAATGCGAGCTTTCAATAGCCAAATAATTTCCTTATCGTTACACACACTTTTGGTGTGTTGTGCTCCAGAAGAACCTACAAAATGTAATTTTGTCTCTTACAAGGACTAAAATTACGGTTTTTTATGAGGAAAAATATTGAGATAGAAAAAAAATGGAGTCCATAAATATTTGAAATGTATGAATCATGTCTAAATATTATAACTCCTTCATATTTTAATTACAATAGTATAAATCAATTGTTGAAAAATGTTCATATGAGTTTCACTATTCTACCACATTTGTTATTCAGTAAGGAACTCGAATACCTTTCTCAACCTTCCAGCTCCCATTGTTTTGTGAATAAAAAGGGTCTAACCTGTCAGAATGATCATGAGAACAATCATTTAATATCACATCCAATAAGTAAAAAATAAATTTAATTAGTGTTGATTAATTGGGTTGGTTGTCATTGATGTCAACCCTTGAAGCAAGTCCTATAGAAAGTTTTTGTAGCCCCAATAGTATGATTAAGGGAAATTAGTTTGATTGATGTATAATGGTATGGATTTTAATATATTTTCAAGTAAGACTATTCTAGATGGATAGTACATGTCATGCCATTTATGGTGATATGTGAAACATCACATAACTCCTCACGATTAGAGAGTTATGGACTGGTGAAGTGGAGAACCCTCGTGATTTATATAGAACGTCAAAGAAGTCAAATTAATTCTAGAATATCCTAGAAGAATTTGACTAGTCAAGTGGGTGAAACTAGGAGTTAGTCATGGGTTAAGTTGTTTCAATAAGAAAATAATTAAAAATAATTTAGTTGTAACTAGAAGCGGAGAATTTACTATTTGTAGAAAAGTGAGTTAGAAGTGTGTTAGCACTCCATAAATATGTTCGATTGGTAAACAAATGACGAAGGTAACTTTTTCAACCAACTTTGAGACCCAAAACTAGCCTTTTGGATCTAGAGAGGGCTCTCTCAGGAGGCACGAGATATGGCTTTGAAAGCGGTGGTTAGATTTGACACCTTTGATATAATAGGTTCTGGTTATATTGGCGCAAGAAAGTAAGACTTGGGGAATGGAGTCGATTTGAGAAAATGGCAGAGACAAATGACTCGGTGACTGGACTTGAGAGGATAACGCTAAGTGAGCAACAATATTCAATTTAAAATCGTAATGTGTGGTGGGTAGAAAACACGGGAAGTAACTCGGAGCACCGCTGTGGGAAAATTCGGAGTTAGCTTTTAGAAGAAAATGTTTTGTCTAAGTGGCATGAACAAGGGGCGTTGCATAGCGAATCCACAGGTTCGAAAATTCGTTCCGAAATATATAGAAAAAGATATGAATAAAGATGATAGGAATCACATATGAAAAGAAAGAGGCACAATACATCCGACTGCTACAATTAGAATCTTTTGATCAAGTTACAAGACCTTTGCATTAAGTTTCAGTCAAAAAATCAAATTACACACAATAGTTATCGTCTACCAATTTTTCCAACCAACTTGACTTACATCGAAGAGATGAAATATATAAATGAGGGCACTTCTTGGGCTACCCTACTTTCTAACTGCTAGCCCTAAAACTAGGAAACTGAGTAGTATGCGTTAGAGACTCTTCGCATGAAACTTTCCAAAAATAGACAATAATCATGTCTGTTTACACAACTGTTCAAAATTTTTTCATGAGGATATAATCATCGGTCAGGTCTCGATATGAGGAAAATATATGTCAGTGTTTCCCTTCGATCATATGTCTGAGCAGACATGTGTCAATGAGGAACTTGCTATATGCTATAACATATTTTATTTCTACCACGTGCTCATTCACTGGGAAAAATGTGCGTGACAAGTGGCTATTTGATTGTCACAACCATTATCAAAATGGTAGAGCTCTTTAGGGAAACGTGTCCTTCGAAACTGCCAAGATTTGTATTATTTTTGTATATGCAGAGATGAACACCAGCTAAACTTGCTTTTTCTGTGTGCTGGCGAGAGCCACGCGTGCTTCCTTCTCGGGCTCTTCGCATTCCCTGGAATGATTTGTATGCCTTTCCTCTGACAACCTCTATGCTTCTCGCAGTTGTACAATGATGTCTTACGCCTCTCTGAGATTTATTTGTATCCATGCGACGTTCCATTCATGACCTTGCACTGCTGATTCTTCCATAGTCTTTGTCACTAGCTGTCGCCTCAACTCCATGTTTTCCTGGTATATTTTAGCGATATCCATCTTTGCCTGCTTTAATTGTTGAGATGGATCTTGATTACTCACTCATGTGGTATCCATTTCCCTTGTTCTTCTCCTGCCTTAGCGGCTCGATCTTCCAGCAGGCTCTACTAGGATGATGTGCATGAGTAGTTCCTCGACCACCAATCTGGCACGTGGCTCTTCTGAAAAATGAGGATTCCTCATCTTCCTTGTTCTTCCTTGGCCTACCCCTTCTCCAAGGTATTTGTTGTTGGGGAGACAAATCTTCTACTATCTTTCCTCCCTACACAATTCCTTTCTCTTCTGATTCTGCGTGGTTTGATATGATCGTCTTTGTGGTTAAATGAATAACTCATTTCGTGTCCTTTGGAATGCCCGCAGTAGGTGAGAACAACACCCAGTCGTTTTGGGGCTTGGACCTAGAAATTTTGATTCTCTGCGCACCTTTCCTTATGCTTTGGGAAGTCGCCATGGCGTGACCAGTATGTATTCTATGCACAGTGTATTTGACAAATGCACAGGTAGGGAATTTTGATCATCCTGGACTGGAAAGGGGAATTGAAAACGAAGTGTGGACCTAGTTTCATGACTGAAATGGGTGCCAAGCATCTGAAATTTATAATGATTCAGGCAGAAGGAGGAATTGTTCCGAAGAACTATGAATTCATGGCGATGGGATGTTTTGAATCGAATTGCACATTTTCTATGGCACATCCCCGCATGTAGAACACATTTGATAAGGTTTGCAGGGAATGCATGATACAAATGCTGTGATTTTTCATTCCCTTGGCCTTCATGATAAACTAATAATAGTTGTTGCACTTGCCGATGCGACTTCCATTAACTACTTGACTCGACCTGGGGCACGTAGAGATTGATTTATTAATAGGACTCAACTCTTTGGAAAATATATACCCATACCACTTATGCATGTTTTGACTCTGACACTCCTTCCCCTTTCCAAGGGCCTACCGACCACTTTCTCACCTCGACCCCATGGTGCTACATACCTGACTTCACATGGTTGGGTGCATGGGACATACCCTGACTAAAAATGAATCTAAATGCAAATAAAAATGGTGGCGCTAACAGTTGGCTCCAATGGGTATGTTATCCTCCCCATGAGGTAGAAAAGAAAAACAGACTAGGTGTCTAACCATTAGGATTTATTCAACCTTCAGACACTCAGAGAAGAAAAATGACAGAAAAAAACAAACTAAACCTATTGATGCAACTTCTAGAACTTCAACATAAACTTAGGGCCTTCACTTCAGGCTTCAATTTTATGTTGACCTACTGACTCGACGCAAAAATAAAACGACTATTTACAATGATAAATGACTTAAATTTTTTTTATTTCATCAGCTAATGCTTGAGAAACCTACCATTTACAAGCCCCCAACCAAGGCATTCTCCATTTATCCCTTCCGGGAAATAAGCATTGTTCCCGCAATACATGTCAATTTTTAATGGACCTATACAAAGGTGGTAGAACTTTCTGTGCTTCCCCTTATCTTCATTCCTTCTGTCCCATCTTAGCACTAGATCCCCTATCTGAAAATATTCCTTCTTAGAACACGTGTTGAAATCTTTCTTCTTCCTCTCATGATGGAGCTACGATCGATTATACACCTGTTCCCTCACCTGCTATGTGTGAATTAACTAGGTTATTCTCCTTTGCGCATCATTTGGCTCAACCTCCTGTTCTTGCAACAACTTTTTGACAGGCAACCCCAGTGAAGTAGGGAAGATTGTGTCCGTGCCATAAACGATCTGAAAAGGCGACATTGATATAGACTTCTTGGTGGTAACCCGATCTTCCCACAATGTGTAGATAAGATTTTTATGCCAGTCTTTCTTGTTGTCTTGCAGGAGTCTTTTGATGATTCTGGTTAGGCTCTTATTTGAGGATTATGCTAACCCATTTCCTTATGGATAGTATGTCGTAGAATTACCTAGGTTTATATTATAATCCTGATTTTTTTTTCCCATCCTCTTAGACTTGAATGTGGCCACATTGTCTATTATGACTTTGACAGGACATCTGAACCTTGACAAGATGTTTGTCTCCAGGAATTGGATGATGACTGTGTCGGTAGCTTGATTTGTGGGGATTGCTTCTATCCATTTCGTGAAATAGTTGGTGGTAGTGAGTATCCATCTGTGTTGCGCAGAGGATGATAGATTTATTTCTCATATGAAATCTAGATCCCATTGCATGAAAGGTGCTTCTACTGAGATCGACTTTAATGGCAGGGGATGAAGGTTTCTTCTCCCATCAAAAATGTGACATTTGTGGTCGTTGGAGACCTCTTTATACACGTCAACGAAGATTTTAGGCTAGTAATAACCTACCCTCGAAATTTTGTGCGTGGTGGTTTTCCAGTAGTAGTGTCCTCCACATTCACCTTTGTGAAATTCTTGTATGGCCCGCTTTGCATCATCTTCCAGCAAACAACTCAATAATATTCCCCTAGGGTCTTTCTAGTAAGGTGAATTTTCCAGGATGCAAAACTTAACTGCTTTAATCTTGAAAAATCTGGCCTTAGTCTTACTTATGCCCGACGAGGCCTAGATATTCTCCAACACATAGATGATATCTACATACCATGGTGAATCAATGAACTACTGAGACACCTGCACAATATTTTCTTCTTGAGGGAATTCCGACAGATCAACGATGAAATTCATTCCTACAGCATTGTAGTTCGACTGCGCCATTAACTTCACAAGGCTCTGACCCTTGATTAGTTTCGTAGGCTTGATCTCAATATCGTATTCTAGTATGGGCACTATCCACTTGCCTCTCCTTCCTTCTGGGTCAGGTTGAGTCAGGATATCCTTTACTGAGCTGATGGGCACATAAGTGATGACATGGGAGTGAAATATGTATGTCCTGAACCCTTTCAAAGCTTTCATTAACGCATACACCTATTTTTCCATAATGGCATACCATAGTGGAGCATCGTGCAACGTCTGACTGAAATAGGATATGGGTTTTTCGAAGTCCTTCTCATCTTTGTGTAACAACACGTAGACAATAGTGTGTTCTAAGGCGAATGAAAAAGGGATGAAATATTTCGTAAAGTCCAGGTTGGCTAGCACAGGAGATTTACTGAAGGCCACTTTGATATCTTCAAAAGACTTCTTGGCCTTCAGGTTCCACTTGATCTTGTTTCCCTTCCTGAGCATGCAGGTTATGTTCTTTATGATTTCGGCCAGGTTCGGGATGAATCTCCTCAAGAAGTTCACTTTTCCCAGGAAGGATTGCACTTTTGTTTTACTACGTAGGGTGTCGATATTCAAGATCCCTTCAATCCTGCTGGGGTTTATCTTAAATCCTTCCTTGGAGATATGTCTCCTAACATCTTCCCCTCTTCCACCCCGAAATGTGATTTCTTTGGATTTAGCGATACGTCAAACTTCCTACACTTCTGGAATACTTTCTTGAGGTGCTCAAGGTGTTTCTTACTGGAGGCAAAGTATATTGTGATTTCGTCCAAATAGATTACAAATATATTATCCTTTTTTTTGGAAAATGCTATGTCCATTTCCCTTTGGAAAGTGGCACCAACATTCATCATATCGAAAGGCATATTCACGTACATGAACGTTCCCCATGGGGTTGCGAAATCCATTTTTTCTCTGTCGTCTGGGTGAACCATGATCTAGTTATACCCTGAGAAACCATCCAGCATGAACATTTTATGGGACCCTACCACCTTTTGCAGTATATAGTCCATTTTGGGAAGAGGGTAGTGATCCTTGAGAGACACCTTGTTTAGACTTTGGAAATCTACACATGGTCTTATCTCATTTCTTTTATTTCTTACGGGCACCAAATTAGCTAATTTAGAGAATCACAATGAAACAATAATATTAGCATCAAAAATATTCTTTACCTCCTTTTTGATCAGCAACAGTAATAGGGGATTTATCCATCTCAACTTCTATTTGAAAGGTTTCTAGTCTTCTTTGAGATGGATAACATGTTGTATTACTTTGGTGTCGTACACCTTCAAATCATCGTAGCTCTATGAGAAAATATCTAGGAATTCCTTCATGAGCTTGATGTAGTCTCCCTTGACCTCTGGACTGAGAATTTTTTATAATTTTATCATTTTAGGATCCTCCTCAGTCCTGATGTTGCATTCTTCCACATCCTCTTTGCTTGCAGTGATCTTGGGTTTTTTAGCCACATCATTTTCATCGAACAACTTTTCCAGTGGCACTAACCCTTTTTGAATAACATTATTTTTCAGTTGTATTATGTCCCTTCCCGTGATTTGGTTTTGGAAAGGGTCGTCATTACTATGCACATCCACGCTCCCATATTTGTCGCATTATCATTAATCATCAATGTTTCTATTAGCGAACTCGTCGTTCATTTGAAGAAATATTTCTACTTGCTTGTCGTCCTCAAACACCTGCCAATATTTGATATTGTCAGGCACTGTTGGCCTGTGTTTGACTTGGATCTCGTACTTTTTTTTTGAGAAGATGGGGATTTTGAAAATTGTGGCCGAGGTGGCCAATGCGTCAACAATTTGGTTTTTCTCCCTTCAGATAGTAGCTAGATCATATTCTGAAAATTCTTCAAGGAGGTCCAGCGCTAAGTTCCTATATGCTCTCAACCTGGGGTGTTTTGTTTGATATATGCCTTTAACTTGGTTTATGACCAGTTTGGAATCTCCGTGCACTGCTATCCTCTTTGTGCCCGATTCTTTCAACACTTTCAGGCCCAAAATTAAGGCTTCATACTCAGCCATGTTGTTGGTGCATTCAAACGTGAGCTTGTATGAGCACAACTTTGTGCACACTTCAGGGGGGCTTACCCATACGCCAGCCCCAACCCCTTCTTTGTTGACCACACCATCAAAACTCATGTTCCAGACCTTGTTTTCGATGCATTCTTTTAGGTCGGTGCACTTTGTCGTTTCCTACATGATTTTCGCATTAGTTGTCATCATGTCTATCGACTCTTGATCTTCGAAACTCAGGTCATTGTAGAATATAGAAGAAGCAACCTCAGTGTCAATGGCGTATATAGGATGGTTATTTGGCTGATTCTTGTTGCTTACCATGTATTTCAACAACACTTCTCTGTACAGTCGTCTGTCATGGCCAAAAACATGGATGGTGGAATATGACATATCCATCTTCCAATTTCCCTTTAACTTCACTGCCCACGACCTTGATAGCAGCATGCCAAACTTTGGGGGTATGTCCATGAAAACTACATCCATAACCATGTTTTTTGAGGGGATTTGAGCCAATGACAGAACTAGGTCTTTGATGAGGCCCAAACACTTGAATTTCCTCGAATAAAAAGAGAAAAGGTCTTTGTATGGCCTGGTGATATCCAAACCCAATTCATCCATGATCACCTTTGGCATGAGGTTATGCGACGCATCATAATCTAGCATGGCATTATGCAGGTTCATGTTATGGACCTTTAGATAGACATAGAATGAAGGGACATCCTCGGTATCATTTGTATCTTCAATGTGTGGACCAAAAAGGATAGTGGGGTGATCATCTTGGATATTCAAAGTATCGTGGGTCCCTCCCATTTTCAACATTTTAATTATCTTCTCCCGATACGTGCCCTTTCTAATAAGTTCATTGAATGGGACAAAGATTTTGATTTTGGTGATCTCATGTTCAAAATTGAAAGGGGGACAGACTTTCTCTACCTGTTTTTCACCCACCTCCTCGCCTGCCTCCGGAGTTTTCTTGGGGGCCTCCTCCTTCGACTTAGCCTTCTCTGTAGCATCCTTGGTCATGTTGTCAAAGCTTGGTTGACTTGTGGAAGGAGTGTTTGCGAGAGGTTTCCTTATGGCTCATTTGTTGCAGCTCGACAGGCGCGTCTTTTCTATGAAGGTAATATTTCTTTTGGAACTGCATGATGGCGTTATGATAGCCTTTTCTGAACTCTTTTGTCTCCCGGGATGATGCATCATTCATTTCAAGAATTGTATCGGTGTCTGTTTCCAACACGAATTCATCGCTTTTACTCATGTATCGATCATGCTCACTCTTTGTCAAGAACATGCGTGGGTTTTTGTCATTGCAACAATGCATCTAGTCTTATAAGGTCTAATCGAAGTCTTTGTCCACATGGTTGTTTTGGAATGGAGGTATTCTCTTCTAGTCACCTTGATCCCTCTACTCTCTTTGTTCCCTCTATCTGATTTGAGGGACTTAACCCCTTCCGAGGTTCTGATTCCTGGGCTGGGGGTTGTTCTGTTATTGGGAAACATGTATGTTTCCCATGGACATTCTCTCCATCAGCTTCTCCATGGTCTTCATCATCATGTCAAACTTGAAATCTGAGGACCATGAAGTTGATGGTTGTGCTTCTCCTTGGGGTCTCTTATCACCTCGATTGAACCTCGGTTTTATTTTCCCCAATGCCATCATGTTTACTTCGACTTCAATAGTGTTACTCATTATAGAATCTAGACTTATTGATATCCTTTCTCTGAACAACAAGTGGAAATCGTTTTCAAAGGAATCGACGTACCGCAATTGCACATCCCTAGGGGGAGGATCGAATTCTGCAAGGATTGAGTTCTACACCATCAAGAAATGGGCTGAGAATTCCTGCACTGTCTCTTCCGGTGATTTCTTCATATTATTGTACTGTGTTAACAACTGTAAAGGGTTTTTCTTGTCCCCCCATTTATTCAGGAAAGACGTCTCAAATGCGGAGAAGTCTTGAATGCTCACGGGCGGGACGGATTTGAACCATTTTCTTACATCTCCTGAAAATATCTGCATAAACAACCTCATTTTATCGTCTACATAGTCCACTTCCTCCAGGTGGACAAAATCATTAAACCAGTCCAACTGCCTCTGGGTGAAAAACACTTCCTTCAACGTTGTAGATCTTGATTCTCTGGCTGTAATTCTGAGGCAAGTCATGTAGTTGGGCTAGCAGGATGAGGGGGAGGAATATGGCGGCCATGGATCTAAGAGGATTCATATTTTGAGGGATATTATTTGATATCAGGGCTTTGAACTTCTTTGGGTCGAAAACAGTCTTGTCTAAGATGGTTTCCGACTTAGACCTGAAAAGGGTTTGCTCGAATAATTTGTCAAACTCAAGGTCGTCAATGATCTCAGAACCATATTTGGGTAAGGACAAGCTTCTTTCCAGGTAGTAGAATGGGTCTAACGCTTCCTCTCTAGTTCTGTGCATAATTTTTTCGGGGGCTCTGTGGGGTTTGGGTTAGGATTTTCTCTAGTATAGATCATCTTCGGAGCCAGGGTTCCTGAAATGTGCTACTTGGAGCTACTGGTATTTTTGGAATGGATTCACCGGGGTAAGGGTTTCAGTTGACATAGATGTTTTTCCCTCTGTTACCCTCAGGGGTCAAACTACAATGTTAGTTGTTCTCCCAGGGAAAATCTATTCAATTTCATCCCCGACGACGGTGCCAGAATGTTACCACTTCATAAATTTGTTCGGTTGATAAAAAAACATCGAACGTAACTTTTTCAAACTACGTTGAGACCCAAAACTGGCCTTTCATATATGGAGAGGTCTCTCTTGAGAAGCGTGGTCTCCACGCGGGATATGGCTTTGAAAGTAGTGGCTAGATTTAACACCTTTGATATAATGGTTTTTGGTTATATTGGCGCAATAAAGTAAGACTTGGGCTATCGAGTCGATTCGAGGAAATGACAGAGAAAAATGAATTAGTGACTGGACTTAAGAGGATAAGGCTAAGAGAGCAATAGTATTCAGTGTAAAATCATAATGTGTGGCGGGGAGAAAAAACAGGAAGTAATTAGGAGCATCTCTATGGGAAAATTCAGAGTTATATTTTAGAAGAAAATGTTTTTTCTAAGTGGCGTGAACAAGGGGCATTCGGTAGCGAATCCACAGGTGTTGGAACAGGGGTAGACCCTGGGTTCAACACTATAAAAACACACCAACAAAACCCTAGCTACTGACCCTTTCGACAACACCTGTGAAGCATATGAAGTCTCACCTGAGGTAGTGGCAGGGGTGGTTACAGGACTCCAGTGTCTACAACCTTAGCTGGGACGTAGATCCATGATTACAACACCTCAACAAAGAAATTAGCAATTATAGTTCATTAATATTCATTCTTAGTTTACAACACATCTAAACCCTAACAACAGATCAACTTAGTATTCATACAGATCCAATAGATTCAAGCACTAAGCATACCAACATAGATCAGATCTAGCATTCATTCACATTATTCAGCACTAAGATATCATATTATATTCATGTATCATCTAACATCACACTAAGCATTGAATCACATAAAAAAAAGAGCAACCAAAAATCACAAAGCATTCACAACACAGGATATACGTGGTTAACCTCCACCTTGGGGCTACAGCCACCAACTATTCGTCTCTTTATTATATTCGATCAATCTTCTTACATGCATAAATCCTCACAATATACTCCATAGAGGACATGATATCTACGCACCTCTCCATATCCTCATTCCCCAAGTAGATCTAGGCAAAGATCCTTCTAGAGCCTATGCACAAAGAACTACAGACGACTTGCACTTAGCTCTACAAGTCTCAACATACAATATGCACCAAGCCTCTTACAATAATTTGCACTTAGAATAGTGTAATCTTCTTACATCACCTATCTACTTATTTATACATTACAAAATGGGCCTAAACATGCGTAAACCCATGAGCCAACGTCCCCATTCCCGCTACATAAGCCTAAAACCCCAAAATCCCTAAAAAGGCATCGAGATCCTGCAATCTCCACTTCGAATTGCGCTCCACCTTTGACAACCTGTCGAAGTCCCAAAAGTAGGTCAAATGTGATGAAGGATCCTCAAAACTTGGTCAAGGGCCAACAGGCCCCCAACACTCACCTGTGACTCATCCCATGTCACTCTGCTCTGGGTAATTCTGCCTCAAAATACTTGATCTTGGCTTGAGCTACTTCGACCCGTTGTTGTGCCATGACCTCCTTCTCAATGAACTCTTGGATTACTGCTTTGTTGACAGGTCCCTCTAAGCATTTTTCAGCTGGAGTGACGTCTTGATCTAGTTCTTCTCCTCAACCTTCTATCTCTGTGAACATTTGACACGCCTCATCCTGTATTGGTTGAAGCCTCTAAGTCACTTCCATGAATCTGCTCTGAATGGTGTGGACCTGTTGTTGAGAAGTGCATTGTTCTTGGGATCGCTTCATCCTCTCAATGGATAACATGGGATTCAACTGCGCCTGTATTGTTTCTACTTGCTGCTTCGCCTCTTAGAGTTTTGACTCTAGTTCCTTCAATTCAGGATCCTTAGTGAGTCACTCATAAGTCTGGGCACTGCGATCACTTAGTTGTTTACATTCCATGGCGAGGCTCTTGATTATTTCAACTATGCTTTGAGAAGTTGCTTCTTGTTGATCTCGTACATCCCTCGGAGTACTGGGGATTGTTCGTACCTGCAGATCTATGATTCTTTGTTGAATTTGTTGGATGGCTTCTGTGAGCTGTGCTACTTGGTGTTCTACTAGTTCTTCCTCCTTCTTCTCCAAGCCTGTCATAGAGAAAAGTGCTTTGTTGACTGCTTCTTTTACTCCGACATGATCTGTGAGAAGATTTTCTTTCTCTTGCTGGATTTGTGATCTCTCTTATTCGAACTTCGCTTGAAGGGAATCCCTCTCCTGTTGCACAATCTTGCGTTGCTTTATAACTTCCTCCTGTGCTTTTTGCAGGGATGCTATGACCTGTTCTTTCTCATCTTGTGCGCAATGAAGGAGAGCTTCAGTTACATCAACTAGTTCGCAGAGTTGGGAAGGCTCATCTCCCAACTCTAGTTCTTCTTGTTAGCCTATGGCTTACCTTTACCAATCACTAAGTCTAAATTGTCACCTATATTTGTATTATTCATTTAGGATATTAGTAATATATCCTCAAGTGATGACTAATGAGT
>JZKD02S1076886.1:167311-192903 GCA_000966675.3 Picea glauca
TAGTTAAGATTGCCTAGCCTAGTCATCATGCATGATTTTAGGATCTAGAGAAAATCTCTCTATGAGGTGGCATCACCCATTGTACTATAAATATGTAACATTGGAGTGAATAAATGTGTGTTGGCTATTATGCCTTTTCTGCCATGTTGTTGTTCTTGTCTCTATTTTGTCAATTGTTTTTCTTGTGTTTAATTTCTTCACTTCTGAGGTTGGGGGTGCAGTGGACACTGTACGACTCAAATAAAGGGATTTCTGTGCACCTCTTAGTTCTGCTTCAATTCTATCATACATGGATTCTTGTTTTGCTTTGTTTCTTTGTAAAATATCTTCTGAGGCATCTCCTACAACTGAAATAATGAAGTCAAAGTCATCGACCGTGAGTAAAATCTACATCTTTGGCTTATTGGATTTGGACTTCTTCCATGATGAATATTTTGTGGGGGAAACCTTCCTTTTCTTAGATGGATCAGTGTCATCAAGGAGGTTTTGTGGCGGTGTTACTTTTCCTTTCTTATCTTCTTCTAGTTCCTTTTCCTCTTTGTTCACTTCGTCATCACCTCCTCCTCTAGGTGACTCAGATGTAGTCTCTTATGATGTTTTTTGTACTTCCTGTACATCTTGCTTCTTTTTCTTCCTACTGTTTCTTGGGGCATCATAGTCTTCGCGAGTAACCACGGGATTTCCAATGAGGTCTGGGTTAGACAGATCTATTGGGTCAGCAGGGATAAGGATTTATGAAAGCCATTCTTTAATGATTTCTTCCAGGTCCTCTATAGTGAGCTTGTAGTAGTACTGAAGTCTTCCTTTCTTTCATCGCCACGTGCAGTGATATAAATAAAATGCCTATCTGCGTGGAACTTCATAAGAGGCCTGAACCTTTCTAGGGTGTTCGGCATCATAAGAGGGAAGGACTCAATAGCCCTCCTAAGATGTAGTTAATATGTATGAAATACTTTGTTTGATTGCGACTACTTTCCCATATCGCTCAAATACCAGAGCGTGGTGAAATTCACAGTGAGAGGCTCAAATGGATCGATGTCAGGGAAGGTCGCACCTTCCGACATCTCCCAAGTAGTAAACACGATGAGGATCAGGAGCCAGCTGAATTGAAACTCATAGACATGATCCTTAGCTTTGCGTAAATCTAGTTCGAGCTGGCTAACTAGGTACTTCTTCCAGTTCATTTGTAGGCCTTCTACACATTTCTCAATGAGGTCAATGACAAACCCTATGACCTACGTGGGTATGCTCTTTCTTACTATCTTTCCTGCATTTATTTTTCATGCTAGGCACACTACACCATTCTGGATGGAGGATACCTTGTAGCCTCGCTTCCCCTTCTCAACATCGTCGTATGTTTCTTTAATCGTCTGTGCCAAGGCACGGTCTGCAATTTTTCCTGGGTAGAAGTCTTGTGGGTTTGGTCCTTGCATTCTTAGTCCAGTGATCCTATGGATCAATTCCAGATCGACAATGATTCGTCTGTCCAACCACAAATAGACACCGTGGAAGCATGACAACAGGAGGTTAACGCAGGCGTTAACCTCCTCGTGCCTTCCAAAATGTGGAATCTTTATTGCATTCAAAAGGGTGGACTGCGTGAGGTTCATTTTCCATGGATGGGGGATGCCTTTCGTCTTCTTTCCATTTGTCTTGGTCAAATATTTGTGAGGCGCGAGAATTCCATAGCTCTTACAGTCTCCTAAGTTATAGTCACTAATTTTCAATGTTGAAATCCTCTCAGCTGTGGCCTAACTGCGTGTATCCCCTTCAAGAGATAAACAGTGATGACAATGTATTCAAAGTCCCTTGGGACTCTGGCACGAATGTCTACACTGGCCATGGGTGGGATGTAATTGGGTAGGATGGATGGTAATAACTTCGCATTCACCAAGTCATATATATGCTTGGTTCTTTTCTCAGTCGCAACTCAGGATGGTCCAGATCCGCGAGCAGTCGACGAGGAGGCTTGCACTCCTCTCGTTGATGAATATTGTACACCCACATACATTACTCTTTCAGTCATGAGTTCGACGAATATCTCCTTCACAAATTCTTCGACTACACTAAGCTCTTTGGACATACACTCTCTTGGTTGAATATCTGGGGTTGAAGAGAAACTACTCGATGCAATGGAACAGATGGCGCTAGCTCAATGATCACTGCACAAAATCAATTGATCTGTGAGCTCAGATAATCATGGGTGGAAAAAGTGTTCTTAGTTCCAGGCTCGACAAACCAAGTAGACAACTATGCAATGGATCTTTCCAATGGGCAAGAAGCCTTCATTAATGTAGTTATGTTTGTTACGGTGTAGTCCCAAAGGTTTGATGGTCATCTTCCTAGCCATAATTGTTGTTCTAACCATTTGGGATAATGGTTATAATGACTCCAACAATCATATTACTTTTCCATGGCAAAGTGCCATTCTATATTGTACCGATATCCCGACGAAGTCCAAATTTTGGAACCCTTCCTTCTGCGCAGTTCTTTCTAGTGTTGTTTGTAATTTTTTTGTCTTTTCTTTCTTCTTACTGATCTTTATAGCCTTCTTCTTAGTGATCTTCATCTAATTATTCATCTTTCTATTCTTAGTCTTATCTTCTCTTGGCATATTAACTTCACGTTGTTGATGGTATTTACTAGGGTTCAAGGGCAATACTTCTTCTGTGTCTGGTGTAGGTGCTCTACTCTCCTGTACAGACATGTATCTCAAGTCCTCTTGTGTTCTTTTAATTTTGACATCTCGATGTCTATCCCTCGGTAGTTTTGACTAATCTTATTGTTATTTCAATAAGTGCACGATTCTCTTGGTCATGAAGTCTCTTAGGTCCTAATTTTTTTGTTCTAAGTCTTCTTCTTCCTTCCTTTGAGTTTGATACTTCTTGATATAGGTTTTTCCTAGTAACATAGTAAATGGAGCGTTGTTCTCAATAAATTTAACAACCTCAAAATCTTCCTCAGTCTAAGTTCCATGAGCACTCATAGATATCTGGGAAAGTCTTCTACACAGGGTTATCAACTTTACTATAAATAATCTTATTCCTCCCAGTGAAGGAATCATAGGAGGCTTCCCTAAAATTTCCCAAGTTCTTTCTGTCATGATATTCACCTATGTTTCCTCATCTAGAATGCATTCAATGCCAAATTCATCTATTCGTGTTTCTATGCATTCTTTTTCTTTGAATATTTATGGTAAGTTGATGTTTCTATGATCATTCATGATTTCTTTCATTTGCAATAGTACAATTTTTTTTTCTTTCTGGGGTTCTGCCTTGGTCTTAGTTTCTTGACCTTCCTCGAGGTTTTCTTGTCTCATATTCATTCTTTCAACCTTAGAAATCATTCTAGGGAAATATAGAACTTCATGATCCATAGCTTTACAAAAAAGACAACCGGGTCTTCTATCAGGGAATTCCTTAGCAAGATGTCCCGTTCTTATGGAACTGTAACAAAGAGAAATCCTATATTTCTTTTAAATGATCCCCAACCCTTCCTGGTCTGTGCACTAGGATCATGGTAGCTATCTTGCAAAAAATTCTTTCTAGGATCTTGCATCCATTTTTTAGTCAAAACATTCTTTCTATGCATAGGAATAGCATATCTTACACCATTCTTATCAGATCTACTCATATCAAATCTTCTTTCATCTAGTTGTGCCCTAGTTTTTAGGATAGGACAAAATTGATCAAACGTACCTAGATCCATACTCTTGAAGAAAAAATTTCCACTAATCTTACTTTCAGCAGAGAAAAAAGCTTCCAGATCTAAAACTTTTCACTATTCTTACTTTTACTAGAGCACAAATATTTGATATCTTACCTCTTTTCTTCGGATATGACTTCTCTTTTTAGAACTGAGATTTACAGGTCAAGTAGAATACTGCGCACTAAGGAAACAGATCTATGCACAGAGATTTCATAGTTTCGGGTTAGATTTTTGCACATAGCTTCTTCTTCCTCATTTCCCAGCGATCATAGTTTCAAGTCCTGGCAATGGAACCATTTGTTGGCATAGGGGCAGAACCTGGGTTCAATGCTGCAACAATGCATCAACAAAACCCTAACTATCGACCCTTTTGGAAACACCTGCGAAGAAGATGATGTCTCACCCGAGGTAGAGGCAAGGGTGGTTGCAGCATTCCAGTGTCTACAACCTTAGCTAGGACAGAGATCTGTGATTACAACACCTTAACAAAGAACTTAGTAGTTATAGTTCATTAATATTCAGTCTTATTCTACAATGTAGCTAAACCCTAACAATAGATCAACACAGTATTCATACAGATCCAACAGATTCAATCACTAAGCATACCATCATAGATCAAATCTAGCATTCATTCACATTATTCGACACTAAGCTATCATATTAGATTCATATATCATCTAACATCACACTAATAATTGAGTCACATAAACAAAAGAGAAACCAAAAAGAACAAAGCATTCACAACACAGGATATACGTGGTTCACCCCCACCCTAGGGCTACGTCCACCAACTCTTCATCTCTTTATTATCTTTGGTCAATCTTCTTACATGCACAAAACCTCAAAACATACTCCGCAGAGGACAGGAGATCTGCGCACCTTGCCAGATCCTCCTTCCCTGAGTAGATCTATGCACAGAGCCTTACACAGTCTGTGCACAAATCACTACAAACAAATTTCACTTAGCTCTACAAGTCTCAAGATACAATACACACCAAGCCTCTTACAATCAATTGCACTTAGCATAGTCGACTCTTCTTACATCTCCTAGCTACTTATTTATACATTACAAAATTGGCCTAAACATGGGTAAACCCATGGGCCGACATCCCCATTCCCATTACATAAGCCTAAAACCCTAAAATTCATTAAAAAAGGGTCGAGATCCTGCGATCTCCACTTCGACTTTCTCTTCTCCTTCGACAGCCTGTCGAAGTCCCAAAAGTAGGTCAAGCATGACCAAGGATCCTCAAAACTTGGTCAAGGGCCAACGACAGGTTCAAAAATTTGTTTTGAAATAGACAGAAAAAGATATGAATAAAGATGACAGGAAACACATACACAAATAAAAAGGCACAATACATTTGACTACTACAATTAAAATCTTTTCATCAAGTTACAAGACCTTTGCATTAAGTTTCAGACAGAAACTTATATTACACACAATAGTTATCGTCTACCAATTTTGCCAACCAACCTAGCTTACATTGAAAAGATGAATTATATAAACGAGGTTGTCTCTTGGTCTACCCTTCTTTCTAACTGCTATCCCTAAAACTAGGAAGCTAAGTAGTATGCGTTAGAAACACTTCGCATGACACTTTCCAAAAATAGAAAATAATCACGTCTGTTTACACATGACTGTTAGAAAATTTTCCACGAGGATCTGATCATCAGTTAGGTATCGATATGAGGAAAATATGTGTCAATGTTTCCCTTCAATTAAATGTCTGAACGAATAGGTGTCTTCCAGGAACTCGTTATCTGCTATAACGGATTTGATTTATGCCGCGCACTCATTTTCTAGGAAAAATGTGCATGGAAAGTGGTTGTTTTATCGTCACGACCATTATCAAAATGGTAGAGCACTTTAGGGAAACATGTCCTTCGAAACTGTCAATATTTTTATTATGTTTGCAGATGCAGAGACGAACACCAACTAAAATTGTTTTTTCTGCGCGCTGGCAAGAGCTGCGCAGGCTTCCTTCTCAATCACTTCTCAATCCTTGGAAAAATTTGTATGCCTTTCCTCTGAAATCCTCTGTGCTTCTTGTAGTTGTAAAATGGTGTCTTGCGCCTCTTTGAGTTGTCTTTTTATCCATGCTGTGTTCCCTTCACGACCTTGAGTTGCTAACACTTCCATAGTCTTTGTCGCTAGTTGTCGCCTCAACTCCATGCTTTCCTGGTAGAGTTTAGCGATAGCCAGGTTTTCCTGCTATAATTGGTGAGATGGCTCTTGATCATTATCTCTTGTGGTATCCATTTCCCTTTTTCTTCTCCTACCTTTGCGGCTCTATCCTCCAGCAGGATCTATCCATATGGTGCACATGAGTAGTTCCTTGACCACCGATCAAGCACATGACTCTTCTGAAAATTGGGCTTTTGCAGCTTCCTTGTTCCTCCTTGGTCTTCCCCTTATCCGAGGTATTTATTGTTGGGGAGATGGGGCTTCTAATGTCTTCACTCCCTGTGCAAGTCCTTTTGCTTCAGGTTCCGCATGGTTTGATTTGATCGTCTCTGTGGGTAAAGGAATAACTCCTTTCACGTCCTTCAGAATGCCTACTATAGACAAGAATGACTCCCAGTTGTTTTTGGGCTTTAACCTGGAATTTTTTCTACTCCATGTGCCTTTCCTTATGATTTGGGAGGTTTCCATGGTGCAAAAAATATGTATCATGTGCATTGTGTATGTGACAAATGCATAGGGAGGGAATTTTGATCAACCTGGACTGGCAAGGGGAGTTGCAAACAAAGTGTGAACTTGGTTTCATGACTGAAATGGGTACTGATCATCTAAAATTTATAAATCTTCGGGAGGAAGGATGAATCATGCCATGGAAGTATGAATTCATGGCGACGGGATGTTTTGAATCGAATTGTAGATTTTCTATGGCACATCCCCGCATGTAGAACACAGGTGATAAGGTTTGCAGGGCATGCATGATACGAACACCGCGATTTTTTATTCCCTCGGCCTTCATGATGAACTGATAATAGTTGTTGCACTTGCCGATGTGATTTCCATTAACTACTTAACTCGACCTGGGGCATGTAGAGACTGATTTATTAACAGGACTCGACTCTTTGGAAAAGACATACCCGTACCACTTATGCATGTTTCGACTCTGACAACCCTTCCCCTTTCCAACTGGAAACCGACCACTTGCTGACCTCAACCCCACGGTGCTACATACCTGAATTCACATGTTTGGGTGCATGGGACATACCCCAACTAAAATTGACTCTAAATGGAAAGAAAAATGGCAGCGCTAACAAAGTGGACAAGTGGTTAGAAGTGGGTTAGCCCTGAAAGAAGGAAAGTGGGTTAAGTTGGTTAGAAGGTAACCCCTTGAGGAAGCTACATGGAAGTATAAATAAGAGAGAAAGACTCTCCCATTCACACCTATTTAATAGAATTGAATATCTCTTTTGTGAAAGGTTATTTGGGAAGGTATTATTGAAAAAGAAAAGTACGGCAGGAAAACTGTGGAAGAAAAATTGTGGAAGGAAAACTGTGGCCAAAAAAGTGCGGTAGAAAAATCGTGGTAGAAAAAGTGCAGTAGAGAAATCATGGCAGAAAAAGTGTTGTAGCAAATTCACAGTAGCATAATCGCGACAGCAAAACCGCGGTAGAAAAACACTACAAGATGAAAAAAAGGTATGGTTTTCATATGTGTAGTGTTGAATTTATTAATCTTGTTGAGGGTTTTCCTTGTAAATCAATTCGATGCCCTCTTGGAAGTTAAGGGCTTGTTGTAGAGTTGATATGAGGAAGATCTATTGAAGTTTAATATTGGTTCATGTTTGAGGGATTTTGGTTGATGTATGTTGTTGAAGTTATTGGTACAGATAGAGGTTGTATAACAATGAGGTTCTAGCACATGGTTTGAGGTACAAACTTGTGGTATAGTGCTTGAGGTATATATGATCAGATCAGATTGATTGATGAGTATAAAGTGATAGGTTTCTCAGTGACATATTAGACAAAATAGGTTGTGACAGTGACATATTCAGTTTCTACATTTGGCACTTATATTTCAGGTCAGTTGGATGGGGAAAGGATAGGTGGTTGTAGCTGGAAAACATATGGAGTTGTAGAAAGAGAATTGGGGAGTTGGATCTCCCCTCAGGTTGTATGCTGAAAATAGGGGGTTAGAGCCTCCCAATTGCAGCTGGAAAACAAAGTTGGTTCTTCCAATGAATGTAATTCTTAAAGACAATTAAGAAAAAACATTCTGTGGTTTTCTCCCTCATTGTGTTTTCACATAAAAAATACTGGTGTACTGTGTATGTGTATGGTTTTTCATTTGTTCATGGTTTATTTACCTTGCACTTATTGGAAGATAATGTTGTATTGATCATAAAGATCAATAATAGTTTCATATTGTGGTTAAAAGGATTAAAAATCTCTATTAGTGATTCATCCCCCCTCTCAGTAATCAAACAATTGGTATCAAAGCAAGTTCCTTCAGAAATCGGTTTAACCACTAAAAGATACATCACAGAGAGAAACAATATGTATAAAAATGGAATACGATAGTTTTATGGACAAAAGTATGCATTTTGGAGAAGACAGATGAAAATATATGTACAGGCACAGGGATTTAAAGTTTGGCAATGAGTTGTACATGGATACAAAGAACCAACAGTTCCACCAACAAATGACAATGAAAAGAAACTCATTCTAAACAATTCAAAATCCACAAATACACTTCCGAATGGTCTTTATGATTCGATATATACCAAAGTTATACATTGTACCTCCACTATAGATATTTGGGACAAACATCAAAATATTTATGAAGTAGATTCAAAAGTCAAAGAAGCAAAGCTTCAAACTTACACAGGTGAATTCAAACAACTAAAGATGAAGGGATATGAGAATATGGCAGCTTACTTCTTACGAGTTGATGAAGAAGTAAATGCAATCATAGGGTTGGAATAAGAAATTGAAGAATCTATAATTGTTTGAAAGGTCTTAATATATGTTCCAATGATATTTGATCATAAGATCTCAACACTAGAAGAAAGAGCATATCTAGACTCAATAAGCATGGATGAACTACATGGAATCTTCACAACCTATGAAATGAGAATTGAACAGGAAAATACAGGTATAATAGAAGCATCATTCAAAACATCCAGAAGGTGAAAGAAAAAGGGAAAGAAAAAATAAAAAGAATATAGCAGTGGTAGTGACATCTCGAAAGACAATGAAGAAGTGGCCAACTTTGTCAGAATATTGAAAAAGGTAACCAACAACAGATATAAAGGTAAGATTCCATAATTGATTTGTTTTAATTGTGATGGTATTGGTCTTTTTGATATCAAATTTCCTCATAAGAAAAAGAAAATAAATGATGAAGATGATTCAAATAGAAAACAAACATCTAAAGGCAAAAGAACCAAAAAGAAAGTCTTCAAGAAAAGTTTTTGGACCAAAGAAGACAACTCCTCATCGGATGAATATGGAGTCAGTGAAAGTGAAATAGATTTATATTCATGGAAATAGAATATTCTGATAAAGAAGACATCGAAGAAGAATATGAAGAGGAAAAAGTTGACTACCGAGAAGAACTATTGAGTGCTATAGAAGTTATAAAAAGATAAAAAAATAAAAACAAGAATCTCCAAGATGAACTAGACAAGATACAAGACACTCAATAACTAGAGAATATGATCATGGAATTGAAGGTTCAAATAAAAGAAGATAAAATGATTGAATAATCACTCAAAGAAAATTTGTAAGAAAGAGACAGGATCATTGGGAATTTGGAAGAAGAGATTGTCACATTGAGAAAAGATATTTAAAAGAAAAATATGCAGAAAAACTGAAAATTTTTGGATGACATTACCAGTATTAAAAATCCTAATCATGACAAGTATGGACTTGGATAAAATCAAACAGAAAAGGGATCACTCTCCAAAATGATATATCAAGAAACATATCCAAAAATCTATGTAGAAACAATCAGAGGGGATAGGAAGTTCTACAAGGAATATCACAGTGATACTCCTCCACCGAGAAGATTTGGATTTCAGAATCAACGATAGTCAGAAACAAACAGGCCTCATGAAGAAGAAGGATTCAAAAGAGTAACTCCATTCAGAATATCTTCAACTCCCAAGTATCAAACTATATATTTTTTTTATGTTATGCGTGCAATTATTTTGGACATAAAATTGTAAATTGTAGAGCTAATAGTAGGAACATAAACAAGTTTGAAAGTTGTACACAAAATGGTTATCCAAGAATGCCTAGTGAAACACATAGAATAATATACAATGGGTTTGAATCATTGAGGAATGCAGTGAAATGGTACAAGTGCAACAACTTTGGGCACATGGAAAAAGATTGTAGAATGGCACTCCCTCCTAGGGAATCAAAATAGTATAACAGCAGTCACACACAAGAACCTCATAAGAGAACATGGATAAGAAATAAGAATCAATATAACAATGAAGAATGCACACTCACTCAACAAGATAAGCATAAGAAACGTGGTTGGTATGTTGATAGTGGTTTCTCAAAGTATATGACAGGTGATGAAGACATGTTTCTAACATTGATAAAGGAAAGATATGGATTGGTATCCTTTGGAACAATAACTCATCGATAATAATTGGAAAGGGCACAATCAAAATTGGAAACAAGGATACCAAGGAAACAAATGTTCTATTAGTGGAAGATATGAAACATAATATTCTAAGTGTAAGTAAAATGTGTGACCAAGATCACAAGGTTATGTTCGATTCACAGAAATGCGAGATAAGAAAAAAAGGTTCAGGAAAATTAGTTGAAACAACTGTAAGAATGATCCAGGTGGATATCGGTGGCCACCTGCCTTTTCCAAGTGGCTCAAAATAGTTTTCTGGCAATTTTGGCAATTTACTATTTTTAGTAGTTTTAATTTTCGGGGCCATTTTGAGGGCCTAAATGAAGGTTTTTATGGATCGAGCTTCTCAATGATAGCCGAAGGAATTATTGATCCCCCAAAATGAATATCCTCGATGAAGATTGTATGCAAAATTTACAACCCCGAGAAGTTAATGTACTAACTTACCCAAACGGGGCCCACATGACTTTTAGCGCTTCATCTCCTAGGGTTAGGTTTTTGGATGTCTAGGGTTTTTGGCATTCCTATTTATTGTAAAAATGTCTTCATAGCCTCATTGTAATCATCTTCTTGCGAATGTGAGTATCTGTCACATCTCTTCTGAGAGATAAGCTCCCACCATTCTATCGAGTCTTTCGCTTTGTATTTTTATAGTCTCTATATATTTCTTTCATTAATAGAAATCATGTATTACTATATATCTTTGTTTATGGTTGCATCTCTGATACATTTTTGTTATATTATTAGATATCTATGATATCTCTAAGTATTTCTTTATTATATCTCCGCTCTCATTTCATGGCGAAAATAAATCTGGATCAGTGGTATCAGAGCAGGTTTTTCTTGATCATTTTTTTCAGTGCATGTCCCCGACGAGGTATGAGTATAAAAAGTTGGGTCTTGAGCTTGTCTCTCTTGAGGAAAATCGCTCTTGCACACCCAAGAAAACCTCAATGGTGGAAGAAAATAAAAACGACAGAGCAAATGATCCTATCAATCTATTGCTTGAGCAAGCTCTGACGCGACAAAGGGACGAAATGATGAAGAATTTTGCCCACATCCTTAAACACCTGTCGATAGAAAAGAATGTATATTCATCAATTGGACACTTTGGAGGCACCTCGCCTTTCAAGGTACAAGTTAATTTTGATATTTCTGTATTTGAAGGACAGATAGATACAAAAGACCTAAACAAATGATTAAATCCACTAGAAGGTTATTTCTCTATTCACAATTTTTCTGATAGAGAAAAGATCACCTTCACACTCCTTAAATCTCTCCTCCATGTAAAACATTGGTGGGAACATTACTGGGATCAAATTTCCACAGAGGAGTATGGAATATATGGGGCCAATCCCACTTGGGATATTTTTGTGGATGCAATAAAGGAACAATATTACCCTGTTGGCAACTATGAGGAACAATACATGAGATGGACCACACTACGACAAGAGAGGGGCCAAGAAGTTTCAGAGTTCACCAATACCTTCCATACCTTGCACACCAAGCTAGATATCAAAGACTCCGAACGAAATTTGGTTCTGAAATACTGTGGGGCTCTACATAGATACATCCAAATTGAAATGGATTTTTTGGACATCTCATCACTCGGCGCTGCTTATCGATATGTTGTTAAAATTGAGTATAAATTTAAGCACTAGAACAAATGAGAATTTGGGTCTGCAAATCCGCAAAAACCAAAGTATGAAAAAGATGGTCCTAACAAACATTCTCCTGAAAACCAGTCCAAGCCACAGGAAAAGAAGGATCACATGAAGCTAAAGAAGGACACCGAAAAATGGTGCGATTTCCACAAAATCCAAAGGCACAAAACCGATGAATGTCGCTCAAAACAGTCATTTGTGGCTGAGATCAAACACAAGGAGCCAAACCCTATTTCAAAATCTGATTCTGAAAATACTGGTAAAAGACAGATCATCGACGTAGACTCCACTGCTATTGTCGTGACCGCAACTATTCAACCAGAAGAAACAACAGATCCTAAAGAGAGGGGGTGCCTTTTTCATTCATAGATGTGGGGGAATGGGACCACGCTGCATTTTATTTTTGATAGCCGAAGCTAGAATAACCTCATCACGACAGAGGTCATCAAACAGTTGGGATTGTCAGCAACATCACACTCGTAGCCATACAACATCAGGTGGTTTATCCAAGGATGAGATATTTGTGTCAGCCAGTAGTGTCGATTGTCATACGACATTCATCCCTTCAAGGTTGAGGTATTATGTGATGTTTCCCTACTGGATGTCTGTGATGTTCTCTTGGGCCAACCATATATGTGGAAGTGCCATGTTGTTTATGAGTCTCGACCTCGCAGTGTCATTGTTTCTTTGGGGGGTCATGTCTACAGAATACCAGAGGTAGTTCCAACTACTTTTCCACCAAAAAAGTGTCGCAAGGTAGTATCTCATACTAAAAAAATCAGCTTCTTCAGAATCTATTCAAAAGATGAACAAAAGATATTACAACCACTACAGCCTCGATCCAAGCACCTTCTATCCAACAAAGGCAGGTCGACAATATTGTAGAAAAGTGTAAATATTCCTTATACACAAAAGAATATCATGTATCTAGACTGGTTAAAAATGTCCAACCCTTCGAGCCACATGCTCATGATAGCCTTCCACAAACCAAGCAACGCGACGTCTCCAGCAGGGCAAGCAACTCACCAAGATTCAGATTTAGCAAACGTTTTTTCCTCTTGCTTGGGCACTCAAAGAAATG
Organism: Picea glauca; assembly: GCA_000966675.3. NCBI lineage: Eukaryota > Viridiplantae > Streptophyta > Pinopsida > Pinales > Pinaceae > Picea > Picea glauca. Next base: position 180,382 of record JZKD02S1076886.1, read on the forward strand.
AATAAAATTGCTTCATAAGGAGGGAGGATTGATCCAGGTGGATATCAGTGGCCACCCACCTTTTCCAACTGGCTCAAAACAGTTTTCTGGCAATTTTGGCAATTTACTATTTTTAGCAGTTTTAACTTTCAGGACTATTTTGATGGTCCAAATGAAGGTTTTTCAGGATCCAGATTCTCAATGATAGCCTAAGTAATTATTGAGCCCCAAAAATGAATATCCTTGAAAATACCTTTCAAACGGGCTATCATACGCCTAAAACGGAGATTGTATGCAAAAGTTACAAGCGTGAGAATTAATGTACTAACTTACCCAAACAAGGCCCACGTGACTTTTGGCACGCCATCTCCTAGGGTTAGGTTTTTGGATGTCTAGGGTTTTTGAAATTCCTGTTTATTGTAAAAAGGCCTTCAGAGCCTCATTGTAATCATCTTCTTGCGAATGCGAGTAGCCATGACATCTCTTCTCAAAGATAAGGTTCCACCATTCTAGCGAGTCTTTCGCTTTGTATTTTTACAATCTCTTTACATTTCTTTCATTAAGAGAAATCGTGTTTTACTGTATATTTGTGTTTATGGTTGCATCTTTGATACATTTCTTTTATATTATTAGATATCTGTGATATCTCTGTGCATTTCTTTATTATATCCCCGCTCTCATTTCGTGATGAAAATAAATCCAGATCAAAGAACTTCAAGCAACATATATGTATTAAGTGAAATTGGAGATGAAAAGTGTTTCCAAGGGAAGGAATATTAAGTTTGGCTATGGAATAGAAGAATGGGTTACATAAACTTCGATAACCTTGTCAAAGTCAGCAAAAAGGAAGAAGTGAGAGAAATGCACCAGATCATGAAACCAACCAACACTTTATGCAAGCATTATCAACGAGGAAAGAAAACAAAGACCAAGATCAAATCAAAGGAATACTCAACGACAAGACCACTAGAAATTGTGCATATGAATCTAGTTGGACCAACTAGAACAAAGGGTTTAAACGGTGAGAAATAATTTATGTTATTGGTTGATGATTATACAAGAATAATTGTATTTTTTTTCTTAGGAATAAGTCAGAAGCATTTGAAAACTTCAAGGTATAGAAGGAAATGGTTGAAAATGAAATGGATTCAAAAATAAAATTCTTGAGATATGATAAGGGAGGAGAGTTTACTTCAAAGGAAGTTATGGATTTCTATAACAATCATGGTATAAAAATGAAACTCTTCATTGCTAGAACACCTCAACAGAATGGGGTCGTTGAAAGAAAGAACAAAACAATACATGAAATGGCTCGAACAATGTTAATGGATTCCAAGTTAATAGATGTTTTTTGGACACGTGTAGAGCATATGACAGTTCACATTCAAAACATATTAATGATTAGGAACAATAGTGACAAAACTCTTTACAAACTATGGAAAGTAATACCAACAAATGTGAAGCACTTCAGAGTCTTTCGAAGGTAATCCTACATCAAAAGAGAAGATAGAAGAATGATAAATTTTGATTCTCGTGTAGAAATAGGTGTACTTGTTTGTTACTCAAGTACAAGGAAAGCATACAAATGTTAAAATCTAAGGTTCAACAAAGTTGTGGAAAGAATCAATGTAACATTTGATGAGATAGGTGAACGAAAATTAAAGGAAGAAGAAAAAGAGTCAGTGGAATAGGTTTACAAAGAAGAAGTAAAGGAGGAAGAAACATAAGAAGGGGAAGATGAAGAAGATCAAATAGAAGTAGAAGATAATGAACAACAAGTACCTCCAAATACACCTAGCAAGAGAATACAAAAGAATCATCCATGAGATCAGATTATCAGGAACAAATATGCAGGAGTTTAGACTAGAAGAAGAATATTTTCACCAAAACAACTACATCTATCACTCTTATATTCGATTGAACCAAACATAGTTGAAGAAGCCAACAAAGATGAATTTTGGATAAAGGCCATTGATGAAGAATTGGATCATATAGAGAAGGATGACACTTGCAAATTGGTTCCAAGACCAAGGTACAAGAATGTGATCGACACAAAATGGGTCTTCGAAAATAAATTGAATGAAGATGGACAAGTTACTAGGAATAAAGATAGATTGGTATGTAAAGGACACGCACAGGTTGAAGGTCTCGAATTTGAAGAGACATTTTCCCTAGTTGCCAGAATGGAAGAAATATGATTGATACTAGCTTATGCATGTTCAAAGAATATTAAAGTGTATTATATGGACGTGAAATCATCTTTTATGAATGGAGAACTAGAAGAAGTCTACATTAAGAAACCAAAAGGATTTCAATTATCAAAAAATGAATATTATGTTTGTAGATTAAAGATGGCCTTTTATGGTCTCAAACAATCTCCCAAAGCATGGTATTCCAGACTAGACAGATCCTTACAACAACAAGGTTTCAGGAAAGGAAATATAGACAACAACCTCTACATTAAGGTAACTCAAGATAGTATTTTATTAGTTGAAGTTTATGTTGATGATATTATTTTTGGAAGTGATGATGACATGTTGAGTCAAAAGTTTGCAAAGGATATGCATAATTAATTTGAAATGTCATTACATGGAGAACTATCCTTCTTTCTAGGTCTTTAGATATGTGAAAGAAACCAAGGAATTTTTATTTCTGAAACCAAGTATATCATAGAAATGCTAAAGAGGTTCGGAATGAAAGATTGCAAACTAGTCATTACTTCTATGCAAACCAGTTGCAAGTTAAGTAAAGATACATTAATGGCAAATCCCAAGATTTTTCTTATCTTTATAGAACTAGGGACTATTCACCATGCCTTCCCAGGTTCTACAGACTGCTACAAGGTTTTTGTGGGATGTGTAAGGTACTATGAGAAGACATTGTAGACCTAAGTCCCTTGGAAGAGCCAAAACAAGGTCCATAATCAATGGCAGTACCCAATAGCCTAGTAAAAACTGATATTATTGGAGGGGAGCATGAAGATGAGACTAACAATGGAATTACACATCCCACCAATGCATTATATACATAAGGTCCCTAGTGAAATGATAATTTTCTAGTCTGGTCAAACAACCTTGAAGAGAGGAGTTACTAACATGCAGTGAAAGTCAAGATAAATAGGCCATAGTTTCATGGATGAGAAAAGTTCATGGGTTCAAATTAGTAAATTGAGCATTCTTAGGGAGTAATTCTAGGTAATTTTATTATTATTGTATTTTTTTTTGTGATGGGTGCTATTGGCAGAATCAACAACTAGTGGGGCATGTGACACACAAAGTAAGTCAAAGTTTTGAATCAACAACTTCATATAACGGAGTTCCTTAAAAATGCATTCCATCACAAACTTACCTACACCTCAGAGTATAAACTATTATTGTAATAAATTTATTTGATTTATTAATGTTTTTAGTTTTTATAATAAATTATTACACGTAAACCTACAGTTTACGTGAAATAATTTATTATAAAAACTAAAAACATTAATAAATTAAATAAATTTATTATAATAATAGTTTAGACTCTGAGGTGTAGGGAAGTCCATGATGGAATGTATTGTTAAGGAACTCCATTATATGAAGTTACTGATTCAAAACTTTGACTTACTTTATGTGTCACATGCCCCACTAGTTGTTGATTCTGCCAGTGGACGCAAACTGCCTAAACATTAATTTTCCAGAGTGGTCCATTAATTTAAAGCATGGTTTATTTGGAAGGGTATGTGGTGGCTTGTGGGGGATTGTGGGACCAAAGGCGGTCTGGAGCCAAACCACCATCAACAACTCCCACAATCACGTGCTTGAATAATGTCAGATCACCACATCACCTCACATGTCATATTCCCTCATCCCACTCACTACTCTCGCTCCTCTCACAAATGGACACTTGTCCTCCATTAAACCCCACACTGATCTCCATCGGTGGTGGCCCACCTCTCCATATCGATAGTCCTTGTCGCAACTTAGACCCCCCTGACCTTTCTACCTTTAACAGTGGGGGGAGGTTATGAGTAAGTGGTTTTCTCATCACGGGCCCTACTTAACATGGTGGCTCCTCAAGAACTCAGATTCCCCCCCTCTCTAATCTAGTTACCGCATACCCCCCCCCTTTGAGTTCCTCTCGGGTTTTCTTTCAATACTGCCCCCTCTCTCCTTTCACCACCTATCCTCCACTCACATCCCAACCTATATACTCCTCCTCTCCCTATGTGCCACCTGTATCCCCACTACACGTCATCTACCCTCATGTCCATTCATCCTGTCTCTCGATTGGATGCCCGCCTCCACATCTCCCCTCATGCCCAATGAGCCGAAAACCATTCCAACGAAGCTATCTCACAGGTATATATGGCAGCTGATGGGGTTAGTATAGAGTGTGCTTGGATTTTGAAATCTCAGGCATAGACAGAGAACTAAGTCTCAGTCACAGGTCGATGCAGATTAGTTCCAGAAACACTTTAGCAAGATTTGTTCATTCAGTTGGTTATCTCCAGTGGCCTCCAGAAACTTGCATACATGCCATCGTTCAACATAGAGGTCTATTCTGTCACTCGGACGCCTATTTTCATCCAGTCAGTCCCTCCAGCACATACATCATTTCTATCGTAGAGACAGTAGTAATTGTTATTTGATTAAGTCCAACATTTTCACAGATTAGATGCAAGAGTAGTCTTTTGTGCGTGATAAGAACCACTCTCGTTGTTTAATTCCAGTGTCTTATTGAAGTTAATTATTTTATTTATGAACAGTTCTCTAGATTGAGGTATCAGTCCCCTAAGGACGAGAGCCTCTGCAACTCTTTTAAATAGTTAGTTTTTGGATATTGTAAGGGTCAAATTTTTGGAGGAAAGAATAGAAATACAACAGACTGGTTGGACCCGTTTTATGCATGGATTAAATCTTTCTACCTACTCAACATACTCTTGATGACATTGTTTCATTCCACTCTTCATGTGTTTTCATTATTACCTTGAATACAGTTTTTGATTTGTGCAACGCACATTTCATTTCCTTTCATCTATTGTATGACTTATTTTTACTCATATGAAACCTATCAAACAACTAATTCTTTGGTAAATAATTTTTTTCTGCAACCTGTGGGACTTATTGTGTTTTGATACATGTTTGATATCTTGAAATGATATTTTAAGTATTGAAATTATTGCAGTAGATTATTCATTAGTTTGTTGTTTATATCTGCTTTCTATTATTTCATTGGTCTTTCATTAGTGTTCCATCAACCAAGGAGGGCCCTCATCCATATTGTTTTGCCAACCCAACCTTGCCTTTTTATTGATATAATAACACTTTGACTAACCAAAAAAAAGTTAAAGAAACAATTATTATAAACTGATAGGTAGCCTAGCTTTGCCCTTTAGCAGTTAGGTGTAGACCTTACGATGAACATCTTTTGGCGTAGTTACTAGGGAACGAAGTAATGAAATATATTTCCCTAGGAGAATAAAAATTGATGAGATCTAACCTTTGATGGTGAACAAAGATCAGACACAGACATATTGCCATATTTCACCTGGTGAATTTACTGAGTAAAATTTAAAGAAGAAATATTGGCACCCAGAAAGGGATTCAACAGATCCAAATCTGAAAACAACAAAGCCAAGAAGGTTGATTGTAACCCTGAGAATAACAGATTAGGCTCTGAGCTAGAAATAAAACTAAGGAAATCTAATGTATCTCATAGATACATTCCCCCCCTCAAGGGAAAATATGCACACCAAGAAAATACTTCCAACCAACATCTTGAATTTTCTAGCATTGAGAATCATAATTCCAACAAGGCTCAGACATATCCTACTCCTAATTCCACTTCAACAGCCATTCCTGCATCCACTCCTGTATCTCCCATAAATTTGCATATTCCTATTGTTCGAGCCATGGTCGTTAATAGGATGGATGTCATAATTGTTGCCAGATATGCACCCTTAGTGCTACCTGTAGTTTTACGTGCACTCCCAACCACAGATTACATGAAATATCTGCCAAGATATAATGGGGAAGGTGAATTAACTGTTGAATAACATTTGGTATCCTTTTACAGTTTTGCAAACAACTTTAACATTGATTATTCAGATGTGTGGATGAGGTTGTTTGTGCAGAGTCTAGATGGGGAGGTCAGAAAATGGTTCATAAGTCTGCCTCCAACCTCCATTGCATATTTTGAGGCGTTGGATGAAACTTTCATAAAGAAATGTGGAGATAGGAGAGATTATCTCTACTACATCACTAAATTTGGGGCTCTAAAGAGAGATAATGGTGAATCTATAAAATGTATGGTAGAATCCCAGATGAAATCAAACCAAATGAAGCCTTTGCCAAGAACACTTATGCTAATGCAATTGATGCAGAGTTATCCCTCCTGCTGAGAGAGAGAAGATCAACCACATTGTTGTCCATGCAGGAAGCAACCATTGAGGTTGAATCTAATATTTTGGCATCAGATCGATTGAAGACTAGATCTGATAAAGGGAAGAAAAAATAGAGAGAGGATGCCCCTACCTCCTCTAACCCAACTAGATCAGATCCCAAACTTGAATATATGACTAAGAATTTGAAGGATCTGAATTCTGAGATAACTAAGCTAAAATGGGAATCCAAACAACCAAACAAAACTTTTCAAGGGGCTGGTAATAGAAATCAGAACTAATTGAGAAGGACTAATGATGTTCCTCAAGTAATGCATAGGGAAAGGAGAAATTTCGATGATCAAAGGGTAGTTCCCCCTTTCCAAAACAATCAAATTGAGGATATATATGTAGACAATGATGATGTGGACGATATTGTTGTACTTTTCAATCAGACAGATTTTTATACCAGTCACTTAACACAACAAGAATATGAGGTATCACAATTTTCAAATCAATTTGATGATCAGATATGGGAAGAGGGAGTTATTCAAGGTCAACCCAAGAAGAAATACAATTTGAGGACAAGAAATGGAACTTCCAAGGCCACCACCTCTTATCCAAGAAAAATCCAGATAAAGGTATGCCATCTAAAACTCAGTGATCTCCACTATAGAAACCTCTTTCCCCTAAAAAAAAGGAATTTGATAAGCCACCAACCTCTTTCAGCCTCGAACATGAGCTGAGAAAAATCAAGATTCCTATTATTTTCACAGAATTGTTAAAAAATGAACCTTTAAAGAAATCCATCATGAAAGTTTTGCAACCAACTCCTTCTAGTGTATCTTATGATTTCATTAGTCTATAGGATGAAAACTCAACCATCACTGTGGGTCCACACATTGATGATGGCTCTGATGCTTCTCCTCCTTTCTATATATCTTTGAATATCCATGATAAGATCCTGCACAACTGTCTTATGGACTCAAGAGCCTCTCACAATGTCATGCCCAAAGTTGTTATGGAAGAACTAGGTCTGGAGATTACCAAGCCTTACCAAGACCTATACTTCTTTGATTCTAAGAAAGTAAAATTCCTGGGGTTGATAAAATATATCGTGGTTTCTCTAGCACAATTACCCAGGAAGAGTGTAGTGATGGACATTGTGGTGGCCGACACCCCCCCAAAGTTTGGCATGCTATTATCTAGAACTTGGGCTAAGGAGGTTGGAGGATCATTACAAATGGACCTCACATATGCCTCCATTCCTATGTTTGGTGGTGAGAACAAGAGGCTATACACAGAGGTAAGGTTAGCCTACATAGTCAGTGATCATCAAAACCCAAGTAATCACCCCATTTATGTTTTTGAGGATGGGATGGGTTCGTCTATTTTTCATTTAAATGATGATGAACCTGAAATATTAGTCAGCCAACGCAGAGATTAGCCAATGACTGGTCAACAAAACAAGGCATGGAATATATATTTCTATGTATCTTCATCAAAAGAAGGAAATGCTGCAAGTATTATCCTCATTTCCCCTTTATAAGAAGTAATAACCCTCCCTTATAAGCTGGAGTTTGAGACTACTAACAATATAGCTGAATATGAAGCTCTAGTATTGGGATTGAGGGTTGCCAAAGACATGTCCATTGATTTTTTAGTAGTTTTTGGTCATTCTGAGTTGGTCATCAATCAAGTGAGGAATATCTATCAAACTAAGCAATAGAGGCTCAAGCAGTACATGAATGAGGTATGGGAACTGATCGATAATTTCTTTCCAGAATTTAACCTCTCTTTCATTACGAGAGAACATAATTAGAAAGTTGATTCTCTAGCCTTAGCTGCCAGCACGTTCAGGCCTCCCATTGGCCCAAATATTAAATATCGGATGGAAATCAAGCATAGAACAACCATACTAGACAACATAAATCACTGGCAAGTCTTTAGTGCCGATTTGGAGTTATGGAGATTTCTTCACACCATTGATGAATTCTCCAATATCTCAATTGATCAAGAAAGTCAAGAAGATGAAAATGAGAAATTAGAAGATCAACAATCTTCTCATCCGCTGAAGACAGTGGTTGGTCATGATATTGTGGAGTTGAAAACCAATCATATTCCAAAAGGACTAGTGCCTTTGGAAATATTGTTCGAAAATAATGATGTTTACAAAGGAATTGCCATGGAGAATCAAGAAGAGGAGGTGACAAAATGAAATATTGGGACCACTGAGAACCCCAAGATCATCAAGCTATCTAAAGAATTAGTTGCAAAATGAAAAGATAGGTATGTCAGTCTCATTGAAAAGTTTGTTGATACTTTTTCATGGTCCTATGAAGATTTGAAGACATTTGATACTGACATCACCCAGCACAAGATCCCTCTAAAAAATGGCTCCAAGCCATTCAGATATAATATTAGACAATTTAATCCCACGTTAATGTCCATAATTGAGAAAGAGATAAAAAGGATGTTGGATGCCAAGATTATTGTACCATTGAGGTATTCAAACTCGGTGGCCAACTTAGTACATGCAAGGAAGAAAAGTGGGGAGATACACTTATGTGTTGATTTCAGGAATCTCAACAAGTGTTATTTGAAGGAAAATTACCCCCTCCCCAAGATGGGCCATATTTTACAGAGGGTGGTAGGTGCACACAAAATTTCCTTGTTGGATGGATACTTTAGTTATAACCAGATAGTAGTTTGTGAGGAAGATAAAGAAAATACAACATTCACCACCTCGTGGGGAACATTCATGTATGACAAGACACCCTTTGGGATCATGAACGTAGGGGCCACTTTTCAGAGGAACATGGACATAGCTTTTTTTGGGGAGAAAGAAAAATGTATGGTCATATACCTAGATGACATTACCATTTTCTCCAAGTCCTATGAGGAACATTTGCAGCATTTGGAGCAGGTTTTCAAGAAATGCAGGAGGTATGGGATATTTCTCAATCCTAGGGAGTCTCACTTTTCCATGCCATAAGGAAATATCCTGGGCCACATCATATCAGTGAGAGGCATAAAAATTGATCCAAAGAGGTTTTGTGCCATTCAACAAATTGATATCCCTAGAAACAAAAAGGTTGTCCAGTCTTTTATTGGTAAGATAAAATTCCTCAGATGTTTTCTGCCTAATTTTGTTGAAATTCTGAAGCCCATTACTAACATGTTGAAGAAAGATGTTGTGATAAAATGGTCCTTGGAGGATAAATCATCTTTCCAAACAATCAAGAAATATTTAGTTGAAGCACCTGTGTTGGCCAGCCCTGACTATACCAAATATTTCTTCATCTTTTCCTTTGCCTTAGAGGAAAAAATTGTTGTTGTACTGCTGCAGAAAAATGAGGAAGGGCATGAGAAACCAATATCCTTTTTCAGCAGAGACCTCTGAGATATTGATCTCAAGTATGATATATTAGAGAAGAAGGATTATCCACACATCAAAGCACCAAGGCCTTCAATGTTTACATGCTATAGTCTAACATAATGACCTTTGTTCCTAAAAGCAGTGTCAAAGAGATTATGGTCTAGCCAGACAACGAGGGGAAAAGAGGAAAATGGATTGTCAAGCTATTGTAGTATGATTTTCACATAAATCCCACAAAGTTGATGAAGGGGAAAGGACTGGCTAAATTTCTATCAGAATCAAACGGCAAGGTGCTAGAGTTGCATCAAATCTTCACCCAATCAGATGCACCCATCATACAACCTAGACAAGACAACTTACAGGTATTTGAAAAATATTCCTCTTCATCTTGGTATAAAATCATAATCTATTTTCTACAACATTTTGAATGTCCACTAGATGTGAAGAATACAAAGGCTAGGTCTCTCAAGTTGAAAGACACCAAATTATGCATTTCAAACCAAAACTTGTATTGGAGAGATCCTGTTGGCATCCTGTTAAGATGCCTTGATGAAAATGAAGCTAAACATGTCACAACAAAAATTCATAGAGGAGTGTGTGGAGGGCACCAAAAATGGAAGGCCACAGTTCTCAAGATCCTGAGGGTAGGATACTACTGGCCCACCCTTTTCTATGATGTGTTTTCCACTGTTAGAGCTTGGAATGAATGCTAGATGTTTGCAGGGAAGTAGAAGTTACTATCACTATCCCTGAAACCTATCAAATCCAGTAGTATGTTTCAACAATGGGGTTTAGACTTCATAGGATAAATAAATCCACCCTCTAGTGGAAAACACAAGTGGATCCTCAATGCGACCAACTAATTTACCAAATGGATTGAGGCTGTGCCCACCAGGAATTCCACTGACAAGGTAATTATGAATTTCCTAGAAACTAATATTTTTTCCATATTTGGTTTCCCCAGTAAGCTTGTAATATACAATTCCCAAGCATCCAATTCCAAAGCCATGATTGACTTCTATGGAATTCATAACAATTCCTTGACACATTCCACACCCTATTACCCTCGGGGAAATGGCCTGGAAGAATCATCAAGAAAGACTCTCATCAGAATCATCACAAAGTTGTTGAGTGAAAGAAAGAAATCCTGGGAATCTAAACTCAAATATACCTTATAGGCTGACAGGATCAACACCAAGAAGTCTCTAGGAACCTCACCATTCTAACTTGTCTATCGCATAGATGTTTTTTTTCCTACTCAGCTTGGTATACGAGTCCTGAAATTCTTGCAGGAGGATATTAAGGACCCCAATGAAATCCAATGGAGGATATTTGAGATTATAGAAGTTCAGCAGAGAATAGAAGCACTTGATCGTAGAACATAGGCGTATTAAATCAGCCTTTGATAAGAAAACCAAGAAGGATATTTTTTAGGAAGGTGACCTAGTTTTGAGGTTGGGTGCCAGAAGGGATGACAAGTCCAAGCACGATAAATTCGACAACCTCTGGTTTGGCCCTTTTAGGGTGTTCTAAGTTCTATACAACAACACATTCATCCTACACAATCTAGATGATACATAGATCTTTCAAAGCCCAGTAAATGGGCGCTTCCTGAAACACTACTTTGTTTGAGGATGGAGGAAGGCCCCTCTTGTACCATAGATGCTTTCCTTTATTGTTTCTTTTGATTAGTTATTTGTGTGTGAATAAAGACTCCATATCCCTGTTATCACATAGTTTGTAGGAGAGGTTTAGGTAGCTTGAAGTCAAGGCTCAAACTAGCGTAAAAGGAGCTTCCCCACCCACTTTCACCTCGATGGGGAGCTCTCTCTATTTAGGGTGGCTAATCCCAAGGGAGACGTCCCTAGTAATCTGGGGCTCTGAAGGAAAAGGATCTAGGGTTCAAGGCTTCAAAGGTTCAAAGTAAGATTTCCCTTCACAGATTACTGCCAAGTGGACAGTCAAAGAGAAGGTATTCCACTAAATGGCACCTGTTTGCGAGATAAGACAAAAAGAACTAGAACGTGCTGCAGTGGTGAGTACTTCACAATTTAATGACTATCTCTAAATATATATATGAGAAATGATAAATGTAATTATTGACGAAGTCAATGATTGCAAACAAGGATAAAGTCTTATAACACTTCTTCAATAAATATAAAGTGATACTATGCATTCAATGTATAAAATCAATCCTTATCATTTCTCAATGCAATAAATATGCTCATACATAAATATTGTTGCTACGTCACTATACAATTTTGAGGGTGACGTTAGCCCTATCTCAAGTTAGTTTTAATAGACAATGAGAAGGATGTTCTGCAATTTAAACTTATGAAAGTGATCAACAACTCAAGGTCTCTCACTTAGATGACAAAAGACTCAACGTCTTACACTAGTCAAGAGTTCAAAAAGTGTGACATCATCTAAAGTTTTAGGGTTAGTTTGATAGGTGAAGAAGTGGACGTTTTGCCAAAATAAACCAATGAAAAGACTCAACACTTCTATGGCTATGAAGGGATGTATAAGCCGCAAATTTTAGACCAATCAAGGTTCAAAGAGGCTAAGACGTCATCATCTAAACTAGGGTTAGTAAGACGTTAGGGTTAGTTAGGGTTTCAATTAAAGAGTGTTTAAAAGAATGTTTAAGCACAAAAAACCTCAATGTTTTGTTCTTAGACTAGTGCCTTAGGGTAAATGGAGTCAAGGAGTAAGGCTAGTGGCTTGGGAGAATCTAAATCTAAGGACGGGTGAGTTAGGCTTGATGGTGCTGCAATGGCAGGGCCACCAAGTCAAAACCCTAAGG
>JZKD02S1076886.1:194825-227076 GCA_000966675.3 Picea glauca
TAGTGTAAGATCCAAGCAGTCATCTGAAATGAAAGGAACCTAATGCATATATAAGAAGGTTATAACAATCAAATATGACACATACCATGATACCTTGGACCAATTACCTCATGGAACAAGAGTCCTCTCCGATGAAAGCCCAGGCCGGTGGTGATGGAAACTGCTACTGCTGACAGGACAAATCTGACGAAGAAGAAGAGATATGGGCCCTCTAGGGACATGCTCAAGCAAATCCCGCTCTCGGTACTCCATGTCTAGGACCATGTGGGCCTCGAGACATGATCTCCTAGTTATGCCTAGATATCGGGGATAACAAGCCCAACAAGGAACTGGGGTGTAGTTTCAGTTTTTAATTCAATAAAATGCATGGATGAGGGACAGTAACAGGTACGCTGGATTGACAGGTGGAAACGAGGGTAAGTGATGAAAGGTAAGAGAAGTTATATAATCTCATGGCACCAATCTATAGTTCTTAGCACCTCACAAGGATGAGCTATCCTCAGTTGGCGACAATGTTGTAACTTAGGTTTGCATCCCTTGCCTCTTCTCTCTTTTCCATATGCCTTCATCAACTTTTTCCTTTTTATGGTTGGTTAAATTGTTTCCCCATTACTGAGTGACTTGGTTCTTGTTTTCTTCTTTCCTGTTTGATTCTTTGCACATTTCATTTTCTGTCTTTCTTGAAGGATGAAACATACATTGTGTTTGGTTCGAATTAGTTGTCATCACATTTTCCATGGATTGAGCTCACAACAGGTTTCCCAAGCATTTTTGTATGTACAGGGAATGCATGTGCCCACGATGCAATGATCCAGAGCAGAAAATTTAGGGCTCATACTGTGGGAACAAATAGGTAAATTTTCAATGGTAAATATCCACCAAGCAAATCACATATCAACGACTCTCGTCCATTTGGGTTCCAGAATCGCATGGGTTTTAATATTAAGTTTGAAGTACTTAGTTACCGAAGAGTCGAAGTCCCGAAGAACCTGACAGGTCACTTCAATGATTTTCCTTCGGGGTTTTCTCAAGCATAACATTCATAGAATCCCGAACTCCCGAAGCCCGTATTTATGAAGAAAATCTGGATCGTTCGTCAGTCACAACACGCAACAACAATTAATTCACTTCGGGGATTTTCCTCTAGGAGATTTTCAGGTTTCACATTCAAAAGTCCCGAAGAGCCAAGGACCTGAAGTCCCGAAGTAAATCTAGACCATCCATCAGACAAAACATGTGGTGACATATCAGTTACTTCGACGATTCTCCTCTGGGAATTTTCGAAGCACTAACAGTTGAAAGTCTCGAAGCCCGAAGTGTCGAAGAATTTGGAAACCAACTGTTGAAACACATGGCACACTCATGAGGTAGGACATGTGGGATTCATATTAGGTCATTTGGTTGTGTCATTTTCCCATTTCCACATGACACATGTCACCTTTCTTTCCAAGACACCTCAACATCCGTGGCATCATACAAAATTAGGTTGCCATGTCACTTCAGCGATTTTCCTCCAGGATATTTTCATTCTTCACATTTGAAACTCCCGAAACCTGGACTTCCGTACACCGTTCATCCATCATGACACATGGAGAAAGATCATTCACTTCGGATATTTTCCTCCAGGAGATGTTTTATGTTTCACTTTGAAAGCACTCGAAGGCCGAAAGTCCAAAATGAATCTAGACCATTCATCCTAGGTCAACGAGAATTGTCGATCCTTGCAGTAGGTAAATGTCACCCAGATCTCGGATCATAATCAGATCGATGAATATAGTTCATTATGGGGACACAAACTACCCAGACATTAATTTTCCAGAGCGATCCCGTAATTTAAACCATGGTTTTGTTGGAAAGGTACATGGAAACTTGTGGGGGATTACGGGCCCAAAGGAGGTCTGGAGCCAAACCACCCTCAACAGCTCCTACAATCACATTCTTGAATAACGTTTGATCACCATTTCACCTCACATGTCATATCCCCTCATCCCACTCACTAGTCTCACTCCTCTTACCACCTGACACTTGTCCTCCATTAAACCACACATTGATCTCCATCGGTGATGTCCCACCTCTCCATATTGACGATCCTTGTCACAACTCGGACCCCCTAACCTTTCTATCTTTAATGGTGGCGAGGAGTCCGAGTAAGTGGTCTTCTCATCGCGGGCCCTACCTAAGGTGGTGGCTCCTCAAGAACTCAGACCCACCCCTCTCTAATCCACTTACCTCCTACACCCCCTCCGAGTTCCTCTTGGGTTGTTTTTTAATACCACCCCCTCTCTCCTTCCTACACCTGTCCTCTACTCACTTCCCAACCTATATACTTCTCCTCTCCCTATGCTCCACCTGTATCCCCACTCCACGTAATCTACCCTCGTGTCCATTCATCTCGTCTCCTGATTGGATGCTCGCCTCCACATCTCCCCACATGCTCGATGAGCCAACAACCATTCCAGCGAAGCTATCTCATAGGTATAGATGGAAACTAATGGGGTCAATACAAAGTGTGCTTGGCTTCCAAAATCTCAGGCATAGACAGAGAGTTAAGTCTCAGTCATAGGTCGACGCAGATTAGTTCCAGAAAAACTTCAGCAAGATCTTCTCATGCAACTGGTTATCTCCAATGGCCTCCAACAGCTCACAGACATGTCGTCGTTCAACACAGAGCTCTGATATTCCACCCTAAGGCCTAATTCTGGCCACTCAGTCCCTCCAGCACATGCATCGGTTCTGTCGCAAAGACAGTATCAGTTGTTATTTGATTAAGTCTAGCATTTTCATAGATTAGATGCAAGAGTGGTCTTCTGTGTGTGATAAGAACCACTCTCATTGTTTAATTCCAGTGTCTTAGAGAAGTTAATTGTTTGATTTACGAACAGTTCCCTAGATTGAGGTCTTAGTCCCCCAAGGACGGGAGCCTCTGCAACTCTTTTAAATAGTTAGTTTTTGGATATTGTAAGGGTCAGATTTTTTGAGGAAAGAATAGCAATACAACAGACTAGTTGGACCTGTTTTATGCATGGATTAAATATTTCTACCTAGTGAACATACTCTTGATGAAAGTGTTTTGTTCCACTCTTCATGTGTTTTCATTATTACCTTGAATACAATTTTTTATTTGTGCAACGTACATTTCATTTCCTTTCATCTATTGTATGAATTATTTTTACTGATATGTAACCTATGAAACAACTAATTCTTTGGTAAATATTTGTTTTCTGCAATCTGTGGGAGTTATTGTGTTTTGATACAGGTTTGATGTATTTAAATGATATTTTCAATATTGAACTTCTTACAGCAGATTATTCATTAGTTTGTTGTTTCACTCTGTTTTCTATTATTTCACTGGTCTATCATTAGTGTGCCATCAACTATGGAGGGCCCTCATCCATATCATTCTGCGAACCCAACCTTGCCTTTTTCTTGATAGAATAACCCTCTTACCTACCAACAAAAATTTAAAGAAACAATCATTCTAAACTAATAGGTGGCCTAGATTTTCCCTTTAGCAGTCAGGTGCAGACCCTAGGACCAACAAGTGCAATTGGCAGAATCAACAACTAGTGGTGCATGCGACACACAAAGTAAGTCAAAGTTTTGAATCAATAACTTCATATAATAGAGTTCCTTAACAATGCATTCCATCACGAACTTCCCTACACCTCATAGTCTTAACTATTATTATAATAATTTTATTTAATTTATTAATGTTTTTCGTTTTTATAATAAATTATTACACGTAAAAGTAAGTTTTCGTAAGAAACTAAATATAGAAATTCAAATACATTTTAATTTAATATTTCCAATATCCATGCATTTAAAAGGTCGTATAATGTATTTAGAAGGCTATGTAATAGTTTTCACTAGGTATTGTTTTTAATGTGACTTAAGGGTGTTGATATCGCTTAATTTACGATGTAAAATTTGACCATGAGGAAGGGCACATCTTTTCTTTGGCCACTCATTATGAGGAGGGTGCTCTCTAATATATTTTTAGTATTTTATTTAGCTTGTAGTATTTTATTTAGTTTGTGTAAATTTTATTGTAAAGTGTTAATAAAGAGAAGGTTAAAAAGATTCACCTTTATCTCATAATAAACATATTGTTATTTTTCTTCTCTACGTTTTTAGTTTCTCTTCCATTTATGTTCTATTTTCCTTTGTTTTTAATTTTTTTGCATTGATTATATGTTCCATTTTTAGATATGTATGCATATCAATTGGTATTAGAGTTTGGATCTCAACAAGTTGTTACTCAACATTAAGGATTAGATGGAAATCCATCCACCATTTTCAGAAGAAGAAAAAAATTGTGTTTGTGGGTTATTAGATCTCAATGCCCTTCTCAGGATTTTTGTTGATTATGATCGGAAAACTCTCCAACGATATTTTTCATCCTTTTTAGTGCATCCTCTTTAGGGTTTTATGTACATTTCCTCCTTAGGGTTTCTTAGTCTTGCCTCCTTGTTTAAAATCTCGGGGCATCCACTTGATTGGGAGGATGCATAGCGTGGGGGTTTTGGCAATGCACATGGCCTCCTAGATGTCGTAGCTACTTCTCCCAACATCCATGACTCTATTCTTAGTGCAAAAATTGAAAATCGGGTGTGTCTCATCACCGAAGTGGTTTTTGTTGGGTGCACCTAGAATTTCAACCTCATTTTTTCAAGGCATGCTTCATATCTTGGGTGTTCCTAAGCTCGTCGAATTCGATTATCTTTGCATATTTCAAATATCCTATACTATATTTGATTATCTATGCATGCTTCAGATATTGGGTGTGTGTGGCCCCATCAACTTTAATTTTCACTGCATGTTTCAGATCTAGAGGGTACCTATCCTCCTTGGCCTCGATTCTTCGTTCTTGCTACAAATTGAAGCTCCCGTCCTTTGTTTATAGGTGTTCCTAGGCTCACTCATCTATTGTCACAACACTAAGCATCAAATAAAGGCCTTCCTTCATGTAGATATACATTCTTCCTATTTGGTGGATGAAAATTATGCCACATCATAGAGAAAAATCAAAAGAGGATTCCATGTCTAATGTGTCTGCATTAATCCAGGATTTAGACCTGGATCTCCATGACTTAATCTGTTTGCAGAAGAGACGATATCCAACACCCATGCAACCACACTTTTCTAGATGTTATGTTTCCCACACCAAGGAAAGGTGGTTATTGTAGATCAACTTGCCTTTTTTAACTCTGATTCATGTATTAGAAATGTATCATTCATCTCAAAAACACTTCTCGGGTATGAGAATGTCGGTGTGGGTCTTCTAAAAGATTCTACTTTGATGGGTACATTCCAAATCCCACCACCCGACATTCCACCTCCTTTTGTTGCCTCAATCAACATGATGTCTACCTATGTTTGTGAAACCCCTGTGTCTCATGACCCATGGATAGCACCCGACCCTGGTGATTACCTTTTCTATGGCGAACAAATTCCTTTGAGGTCGGTTGAATATACTTATCAAGACATTCAATAGGCAACCCATTCTACGCCCTCTCTTGATGATTCATCTCCCGACATGTTTCACATCATATTTACTATGTAAAAGATGATCAATTAAGTTATGTCCATGGAAGACACCCCATGAGATGATGGGAATCATCGTTCCATTCTCTTCCTCGAACAACACACCATGGAGAGTTACCAATGGATTTTGACAGAGTCGACTGTTGTTGTCATTTCCTCTGTTCCTGAGTCAACACATGATGTTATTTACAAAGGGAACCTGAGTAATATTTCACCCACATTTCCTCTTGACATATCCATTAAACCTGGATTTGTTGAAAATGTTCACATCGGAGCCTCTTGTTCCCATGATGAAGTCATCACTTATAAAGCTATTTTTCAAGAATTTTGTGACGTTTTCGCTTAGAGCTACGAAGAGATGTTGGGTATTGACCCCATTATCATTGTACATGAAATCAAGACCTATCTGAATGCTAAACCCATTCGACAAAGACTTCACCTAGTCGACCTTCGTAAAGTCACTGCTATCAAGATCGAAGTTGAAAAACTTCTTAAGGATGGCTTTATCTATCATGTGGATTTAACCGATTGGGTATCTAAGATCATTCCTCTAAATAAAAAACAAGGAATGATTTGTGTATGTGTCGATTATAAGGATATTAATAAATATTGTCCAAAGGACAACTTTCTAACTCCCTTCATTGACCGGATCATCGACAATTGCTCCGGGAATGAAATCTTCTCATTAATGGATGGTTTCTCCAGCTATAAACAGATTAATATTTTACCTGTGGATCAACACAAAACTTCTTTCATTTGTCCTTGGGGTACTTTTGCCTACCAAAAACTTCCTTTTGGTTTGAAGAACATTGGTGATAATTTTCAACGTGCCATGTCTTATGATTTTCATGATATCAACCACATCATATAGTCGTATTTCGATGATCTATCAGTGCATTCCATGCATCACCGGGACCACCCAACCCATCTCCAATCCATTTTCCTTCGCTGTCGTTACTAACGTATATGTTTAAACCCACAAAAATGTGTTTTTTGTGTGACGTCTATCCACCTTCTGGGTTTTATTGTGTTACTTCATGGAATTAGGGTGGATTCTTTGAAGGTTGAGGCCATCCTTAATCTACCTCCTCCTTCTACACTTCGCCAGCTCCAAAGTTTGCAGGGGAAGGCAAACTTTTTTCATCGATTCATCCCGTATTAGGCTGAGTTAACGCTAGGATTTACTTGACTATTGAAGAAAGGTTACAAATTTGTATCGGGCGAGACTTCCAACAAAGATTTTGAAGATTTGAAACTTACCCTAACAAGAACACCATTGCTTTTCCCACCAAATTATAGTCGGGATTATTTCCTCTATCTCGTCGCTTCAGACTCTACCATCGCAATGGTGTTAGTCCAAGAAGATGATTCGCATGATGAACATGTAATTTATTATTTGAGTCAGAGTCTCATGACTACTAAATCCAAATACCTACATGTGGAAAAAATGGCCTTGGAAGTTGTTCAAGTTGTCCAACGTTTCCATCACTATATCCTATTACACAAGACTATTGTTATTTTTTATTGCAACCCTATGCAACACATCCTTACACACCAATTTCTAGGTGGAAAGTAATCCAAGTGGATAGTGATTCTCCAAAAGTTCGACTTAGAGTTTGAACACGCTAAGTCTAATAAATCATTGGTTTTTGTTGAACTGATATGTGACCTTCCCCCTGTTGAGACAAAAAATGTGGCAGAGGATTCTTTACCCGATGAATCCCTTTTTGTAATCATTTCTGATGATGCTTGGTATGGAGATATCATCATTCATCTCTAGACTCAAAATTTCTGTCTCGACCTCTCTAGTACAGACTATCATCGCATTAAGTATCAGGCTCGTCAATACATAATTATCGGTGACACTCTTTATTTCCCTGGCGTTGAATCTATTTTTCGACGCTGTCTCACCTTTGATGAGGCTGAGAAAGATTTGAATGAATTCCAATATGGAGCATGTGGTGGTCATATGTCTAGGTATGCCACTTCCCAAAATATCTTACGAGCAGGGTACTTTTGGCCTTCTTTGTGTATACACTATATAACTGCTACCCAAAAGTGCCATGCTTGTCAAACATACAATAAAAAGATAAGATATCACCCCAATCCTTTTCACCCTGTATTTTCCATTGGTCCTTTCGCAAAATGGGGCATTTATTTCATGGCATGTAACCCTCACTCGGTCAGGGGGCATGGATACATCATCGTAGCCGTGGATTATTTCACGAAATGGGCTGAGACAATGCATACATTCAATAATACTGGAAAAACTACATCCCTATTCACATTCAATCATATCATCACACAATTTGGAATCCCACAAGATATCGTCACTGACCACGGTATCCATTTCCAAAATTTCATGATGTCTGAGATTACTGAAAATTTAGGTCTTCGGCATGAAAAATAAACCCCGTATTATCCATAGGCCAATGGCCAGGTTGAAGCAATAAAAAAAGTACTCATCACTATGCTTGGATGGATATTAGTAATTCACAAGACAAGTTGGCACACGATGTTTTTTTCATCATTATGGGCCTATCGGACATCCATG
This sequence comes from Picea glauca, assembly GCA_000966675.3. NCBI lineage: Eukaryota > Viridiplantae > Streptophyta > Pinopsida > Pinales > Pinaceae > Picea > Picea glauca. The sequence continues at coordinate 202,924 of JZKD02S1076886.1, forward strand.
AAGACTGCCACGGCGTTTATGCATTTTCAATTAGTGTATGTTATTGAAGTTGTTCTGTCGATTGAATGTGAGATACCATCATTGAATCTAGTTGTTGAACTTCTCCCAAACACCTCTGCCGAAGAAGAACGTCTATTGTATTTGATGAAATTAGATGAAAATCATTGGGATGCCACTTTGGTTATTGAAACCCAGAAAAAATAGGTCAAAGCCCAATTCGACAAGCATGTCAAGCCATGTGTTTTCTCTAAGGGTGATCTAGTTATCCTATCTAAACAAGATCACAATTTACTAGGGGCCAAAAAATTCGAGGCTATGTGGCAAAGCCCTTATATCATCAAACGAGTGTTGGAGAAGGGAGCCTATGAGTTAGTAGTTATGATGGCATTCCTTTGAGTGAGCCGAGGAATGGGATTTACTTAAAGAAGTACTATGATTATATTATCTTTGCATGAGTGCTTGTATTTTTATTGTATCATACTTTTTTGTGTTACTTTTGTGTGGTTTTTAGTTATCTGGTTTCGACCCCCAACTGCTTACCTTGCATTGTGCTTGGTTTTTAGATGTCGGTGTCTTCGCTACCCTACATTGGCTTCGTCGATGGCGCTAGTCGTAGTACTCAGAACTTAGCATCTGCTTCTTGGTCTATCTACGCACCTACGAATGAACTTATCAATCTACATGGTTTTTTCCTTGGTTGTGAAACTAACAATATTGCGGAATATAGTGAAGTCATCGAATTGTTGATGGACACTATTTCACTTGGAATCCGTCACCTAGTTGTACAACTTGATTCGAAAATAGTAGTACTATAGTTAAGTAATGTCTATTCTATCTGAAGTCCTACTTTGTTATGAGTATATTTACAAATTCGCCTCTTGGAACGTTATTTTGATTATATTGAGTATCAACACATTACTAGATGTCTAAATACATTAAATGATGCATTAGCTAATTATGTGTTAGACAAACATTTTAGAATTTTATAAATCCAATCACACATCACATGTTGTATATAAATCAAAGTAAGCTGGTAGAAGCCCCATGTATATATAACGATAAAATTGTTTTACACAAAGGTGTTTTTTGTCCGAAGACCAAAATATAAAAATATGAAGCCCATGGCTTTTACAAAATGGAATCAAGAATGCTTCTCACGGTAACACGCTACTACCTGTGCTAACCTACGAAGTATTCAACTAATTGAACTGGATACACCCACGGTATGGCATTGATAACGTCTCAGAATCTCGTCGATTGAGATGTTTGGGGTATCTGTTGTCAAACCCTCTAGGTTCTACTTGATCGCTTCATAATCACTAGCGTCCCATCCTGCTACCACAACTGCTTCCCCTCATCTCTAAATATGGGATGTACCTGGAGGCCGGTGTGGCCCTACATCTTTATTTTCAAAATTTTTAATTAGTCTTTGGATTGAAAGAATAAAAAAAATATTATATTTCAAAATTCACAAAAAAATCATAAAAACAAAACATTTTTCTTACCTAAGTCTCCCCACTAAAATCCCTTAGGTAGGACCAAGTCAGGGTCGCCTCTGAAATCCAAACCAACATAGGTGTAATCATCTACCATCATTATCTGAGGCCTCAGCAAGTCGAATAATGCATCATTGTGTTTGATGATGGGGCTTGCTACGTGCCGAGCCATGAGGTCACACCACCTCTTCATCCTTGGATCTCGTGGTGCCAGTATGCCCCACTCTACCTGCAAACGTAAATGGGGGACCCTATCAAGGAAGAAAGACACTAAAATAAATCCATACCTGAATTGTTTCAGGTCCCCATTCTTTCTCTTTGTCAATTGTGTCTTCATGTTGCGAAGAACACCATCACACCAATAAAACACTCAAGTCTCCGTGCATTCCACGAAATACTAAAAATAGATTTGGAGGGCCATGTGTGGAGATGCACTCCCCGTGAAAATAATGGTCTGGAGGGGTAAATCCCAAACACCTCTAATGGTAACCTTTCCTTTGCATCTCTCGGCCTCGGGTTCACAGTATCAACGAATGTACTCTCTCATTGGTAGGACACTACCTCTGACTCCTGTTAAGTTCACACGTGCTCCATGATGAGATAACCCCGTCAATAAATATATATATTTGATATATAAGGAAATAATGTGGGAACCCATGTGAAACACCTACTATTCTACATCCCACATGTGGACTAGGTACTCCAACAACCTCAGTTGGGCCCTCATGCCCTCAATTTTAAAGAACTTCAATAACCCACACTGTTGGAGGGAATTTACAGTTCTCGGGTCATTCAAAGAAATGTAATCATCATCCTCATTCTCCTTCTCTATCCACTACAACATTTTGATGATCAAATACCTACATTGGGACAATAAAGGGAAGTTAGCATCCTCATTTGTTGCTTTGGAAAATTTCTATGGGCTAAACGCATGAATAGATTTTTTGGTTTTCCGTAGCTACCACAGTCGGAGTTTTAACACAGTGCGGGGTTTCCATAGGTGATCCACAGGGCACCTATGGAAATCGCTGATTTCTGCAGGTCCCAATATTAGTCACCTACGACAACGCCTATGTGCACCTACCGGCCTAAAACGTAACTCAAAAAGTTATTTTAACCCACTAAAAATGAAATGTAATCCAATGAAAAGAAAGAGGATGAGTAGATTACCGTTTTGATGAAATTTGTTTGCTAACTGGTCACCTGTGCCTTCTGCAATTGACAGCCAAAGTCTGAGGTAAAAACAGGGTTTCTAGGCAAGTTTTGGGCAAAATGCAAATGAAATAGTGAAAAGAGATTTTACCCATATTTATTTCACTTTTTTCTTTTTCTATTAATATTTCCATATTATTTAAATGCATTTTATCAAAACCTAAAGGTCTAATGGTCTCGTGATTACTTTGTTTTCTCGTAGATGGAAAAACTAGGATCCTGAACAATGAATTATGGGCATTTTTTCATGATTTGTTTTTCTTTTCATCACATATACAAGTAGTTTTTAGGGTTTTTCAGAAAAACTTTGAGCTCAGTCTTTGTTCCTTCTTGTGCTCGCAAATCAATGAGAATGCAAATGAGTATACTTTTGTCATTTTTTCGTACTCGTCATGGTAACACAAAAAGAACAAAACTCATGGAGTATCCTTTAAGCTCTTTTCACACTCCATAAAAACAAAAAGATTGTCGAGCGACCTTATTCTTTTCACGCTCGTAAAAGTATTTGAAGAAAACTTTTGATGGGCGATAGTTTATCACTTTTTCGGTCTCATGGAACTATTTTACGAAAAATGAACTCGGAGAGTTCTCTTTAAGTGTTTTTCAGACTCTCAAAATATGAAAAATCCCCAAGTTTTCTATATTTGGGCTCGTTAAACAAACATCGAAGGACCTGCATGAGACTGAACCACTCCTTCTTAGGGTTCATTAAACATACTCTGAGGGACTCATCTGAAACATGAGCTTACATTAACAAGCATATGTTATCCTCCTCAAGCTTGCATAAAAATAAAGAGGTACTTGCCAAAAATGGTGGGGGAAAATTTGGGAAAGAAATGTGTCTCTGTATTTGTTTTAACTGGTAGTAAGAGTCACTCTTGAACATGACACCCCCCTTCATCAATTGAATCTAGGTTGGGAAATCTATTTCTCTCTCATCTGACTTTTTGCAAGTTCATATCTTGGGTTGTCTTTGAGTCAATGCTGCCGAGACTATTTTCGTGTCATTCATATGTTAAATAAAAATCCAAAGAAGCCCTCTATTGAGTCGTCCAACTGTAGTTATCAATTCCTATCATGCCGGCCTTCCCTGTGTCAGTTTCGAATAATTTTCGTACTTTGATCTACCCTAAATCTTTTACTTATTTCGTGTCATTGATGGGGGATACATCAAGTCCCTCCTATGATGAGTCTTTTCTTGTCGACTTCAACTCATTATCCAGGAACAATACTTAGAAATCATTAATTACCTTAGAGCATGCATGCCTCAATGCTAGGTTTCTTCACTCTCTACAGTGGATTCACATCATTGGTCCCTGATTAAGATATTTCAATGAGTTTTCGACTTCAACTCATTTATTCACATTCGATGTATTATCATAAGGTACCTTGGGATTCATTAACATCAATGGTGATTTCCCTCGCACTTGTTAACAATTTTCATTAATGACCGATAATCAAGTGGTTTCTAACCATGTTTGACTTCAACACCTATAATCACATGGATAGATTCATACCTACGGACGATAGGATTGGGGACCCTTGATCTCATCATTTTTGGTCCAGGCTGCAATGGAATATTTATGATTTGTATTGACACATAGATCCACTTTGTACGTCTCATGCCTATGTCCAAATCTGAGCCTTCTAGTACATAGATCCATAGTGTGTTCCTGGTGGCTATGTAGAATCTTGATGACATGGATCCACAATATATGATAGGTGTCCATGACTTACATTCATGATTTAAATCACTTGTATTCTGAGCATGGGAATACCTACCCCAGAGATGGTATTATATTGTGCAGATGCTTGATTTTTTGCAGGTTCCTGATTGGTGCGCTCTTTGCTCCCGACATACACACGCATTTTACAAAGTATTTTAGTTGTCACGAGTTCCAGCCTCATACTTTGGGGGGAATTCTGTTACACATTATTTTGGTCACCCTGATGATTATTCTACAAGAATGTGTTCAGTATCTCAAAATGATCTTTTTCCTGAGAAAAGTAACTGCTTTCTTCCTCTACAAAACTGATGACTTTTCAAAGTTTTGGCCAATAAAATTGTTTATGTAGAATGGCCACAATTTTCTTTGTGCCAAAATTTCCTTCCATTTGACTGTAGTGAGCCTCCCAAATTATCTTTGCACACTTTATTTCAAGAACATAGAGATGGATCAAATGGAATAACAGTCCATCCTGAATGTGAAAGTCAGTGACATTTGTGCATGTGCCCAAGAGATGATAGGTGGAGATGAAGTCAGGATCTCATTGATAATATTGGGGACTCTCAGATGCCTCATTCCCACATGAATTGAATATGTTGGTGAGTGTAGCTACGAGAGGTCGACTGAGGCAGTCAACGACATGATTTGTGCTCCATGTCTTATAGTTTATGTTGAGATGGAACTGTTGTAGGTATGTGGACCACGTTTGATGGAATTTTTTATTCACATTCCCTTGTTTATGTATGAAATACAGAGGCTAGTGATCAATGTCGATTATTGTCTCCTTTCCCAGAATGTAATGTTTCCATTGATGGAAGGATTTCACAATGGAATACATTTTCTTGTCATAGGTGGGGTATTTCCGGATGCTATCTGAGAGTGTCTCACTATGGTATGCTACTAGAAGACCATGTTGAGTGATAACTGTTCCTACAACATAATCAGATGCATCAATATGAATCTCGAATGGTTTTTTCAGATCGGGTAAAGAGAGTACTGGAGATGATCACACACGATGCTTCAAATCATCAAATGCTTGTTGTTGTGCCTTCCCCAATGAGAAATTTTCCCTGCCACATCCCTTGGTCACTTGGTTGAGGGCCCATGCAATATGGGAGAGTCCAAACACTAACCATCGATAGAATTTGGCAAGTCCCAAGAAGCTCTAAAGCTCGGTTAGTGTGGTCGGGGTTGGCTAGTCACGAATGACTTGGATCTTAGCTCGATACACATGTACTCCATGCTCATCAACAATGTAGCCCAATTATTGGAGCCTGTTCATGCAAAAGGATCATTTTTCCAAGTTGGGATATAACTTGTGTTGCCACAGAGTGCTCAAAACCTATTGAATATGCTGCATTTTATCCTCCCAAATATAAAGGTCTACTAATTTACAATTGTTTTGAAGTCCATAACAAGATTTCCACCCTCCAGTTATTGTTTTCTTGATTCTATAGTTATTTTAATATTGTGATGAAGATAAATTATGTGATATTTGAATGCAATCACTTCCTCCATGCTACTAATTTCATATAGGAAATTAGTGTAAGTGATATTTTTGGATTTGATCTATGTAACCTTTATTTTTCTATTGTTAATTGTCATACCCATACTAGAGAGAAATTCCTTGTGAATTTTAGTTGCTTGTCAAGATCATAGGGACTCCTCAACATAATAACAATATTTTTAGCATGAAGAAGGTGTTGACTTGTTAACTCATAAATTATCCATTATCCTACAAATAGATCCCAGACATAATCAATTTTTTTTATTATCTATGATATTAAATATAGAACTATAGGTGGGACCCCTAGGGAGAAAGAAATGATGTTCAATTTCAACTCTCCCCTAGGATTGAATGTTACCACTTTTCTAAAATGGTCTCATTTACATTATGCAGTGATATTTTTTCCTTATTTGGTTTGATTATGAGTTTTACTTTCGATCTGATTGCACATAAAGGAAAAAGGTTTTGCTCATAAAAATTCAAAAGATCATCTACCTTACATACATTCCACTCATTAAATTCTATTTATACTTATAGAAGAATATTATGAGGTATTAAAACATTTTCTTTTACATATATCTATTGTATCTCCACAAGCATTGATCACAAAGGTTGAGTTTTAATTACATGATATACTTTAATTAGAGGGAAAGTTCATTTTATACAGATTAATATTTATGAAAATAAGGTATAGTGATATTGTTTGCCATATGTAAAATACTTTTATATAAATCCAAAGGCCATCTCACATGTATAATAAGTGTTGGTTCTATATAGAAAAAGGTGGTGCATTACAATTAAAGGGTTGGAAATTTTCGATGCATATTTCATATGGTATATTATATGAACTCGACATTGACACTATATAGTGCATGCCATCGCTTAAAATTTGAATTTAATCACTCATATTGGAATATATGTATACACTACATCGATTATTTGAATTGAATGTGGTTTTAAATGAAATATTGGATATTCACATTTGATGTGAAGTTTGGGTTATCATTTAGGATGGCAGTCTTATATAGTGGTTGACATGGTAATATAGCATGTGATTGATTTCATACTTGGAAATATATCAGGCATGTGATTGTTTTACGATGGATAATATTCAGGTCATATTTTACTCACAACCATTGAAGAAAGGTTTAATGGAATCAATATGTAGAGTCACAGGGAGAAATTTGACTTGGAAGGTCAAAATTTGTGTTTTAATGGTCATTGTAGCATTGGGAAAAGTTTAATGAATCGATGACCAAGATCATGTTTTATCTCGATATCAACGACCCTAATGCACATTAATAAATTAAAAATGTATAAGGTTTTTTAGATTTATAAAGGTCAAGCATATCAACATCCAAGATTCATTTTTGGTGGCTAGGAAAATGAATTAGATCAATGGTCTAGATTCATTTTCATCCATTGGGAGGTTGGAGTTGATCAACAGCCGAGATTTATTTTCATAGGTTTGCAAAGTGGAGCATATTGATGGTCTGGATTAGTTTTTGGAGGTTGGAATAAGGGATCCAATCAATGACCAAGATCATCTTGGCTTGAATATCAACAACCCAGATTCATCGGGGATCTAATAAAAAAATATTCACTAGAAAGGTCTTGAGAAGAAGAAGAGACATGTCCACACATAATATTGATTTGGGCATTAAAATTTCTTAGAAAGAAATACATAATTTTTTTTAGCAGTAAATGTGTGGAAAATTGCAACTTGTAAATGTTGTAACTTTTCATTTAGAACTCAGAATGACCCATGAGTATAGCCATTATAGAGGTGTTTCAGAAAAGAATACGTATAAATAATCATATTTTGAATTGGTGTTTTTTTTTTCTTATTAAATTGATATGAAGAGTAACATGTATTCTAATTGATGAAATGTTTTATGTTATGACTGCTCTTACAATAATTATTAGCTTGTAGCTATGAGAAGCTTGCACAGATAAGTGCAGAGCTACAAGGTCGATAATGAAATGACTATGAAGATCCATGAAGAGATACTTTAGATTTTTAATATGTTGCATAAGAAAGTAAACAAAGAATCTACTACAAAGAAAGAAGATAGTACTAGACAAGTGACTGGATCTAGATCTCATAGTAGAAACAATGATCATGGGAATGATATATAATCAAGAAGCATGAGTATGTATAATCATTGTACAAGGAAATCCACTAGAATAACTCATTCAAGCTAAGGTCCACGGAGAAATCCATGTTTCTCCTTCCCAAAGGTACAAAAGAAATCTCGAGGAATACATCTTGCAAGGTGAAATCAGGAAAATCAAGCTACCCATTTCTAATGGTGAACACAAGAAATGAGAAGAGGCCAACTAATGACTAATGGAAATGAAGAAATTTATCTAGCTATGTAATACCATTGTTCCCCCGGTTTGTAAATATAAATTTAACTTGTCGAAAGACCGTGACAAACTAAATATGTGCGAATGTTGGATTTGATGAACCTTTTGTTATAAAAGGTAATGTATGTATTTTCTCCTATTAATAGAAAATGGATAGTGTTGCATAATTGTTAAAAGGGGGGTTTGTCAAGATAGACCATGATTTCTATGAGAGAGATGGTGAGGGGAAAGATAAATGGTTGAGATGACCCCCACCAAACCAATACCTTACTATATTTAATGGCTTAGACCCATAACAGTCCTTTGACCCATACAAATCATAAGTTCAAATCCGTAGGAGATATGGGTAGTCAAATCCCTCCTAAAAGGTTAGGAAGTCAATATTGTAATCAATAATTTTAAATTGGCATTTAATGTGGGTTTATGGATAACATAAAGTGCTTTTCATCTTCAACCCTTTTAATGTCATAAATATCACCAATTCTTTTAACCCACACCCTTTTAGTAATTACCCAAAACCCCATTTCACTATGGTTTCACTATGGAATTTGTGAAAGTTTATTCTTATTAAATAACAATGTTGACTTTTTTCTTTTGTAGTTAAACCATAGAGATGTTTTTTTTATTTTTTAAAATAAGGTTGTAAATAATGTAAATTTGGGGTTTTAAATGGATCTCTTAAGGAAACTATTAAAATTGTAGAAGTGTTAAAGATATTATCTAGTAAAAGTTAATCTAGATTGTCTCATTAATGATAATTACTAAGTAAGTTGGGTTAGTATAGAGTTACTAGATGAGAGTTAAAATAATAATAAAAGCTTCATCTCTACATGCACACACAAGAAATAATAATAATAATATATATATATATATATATATATATATATATATATTCTAATAAGATTATATTATTTATTGTATGTGGGGTTATAATGCAATACGTCTCATGGCCAAGTCTAGAGTAAGCTATATTGTTGAGATTCTTGGGCCTCACTAGATGTCCCCACTAGGTCACGCCCTGTAATAAGGGAGGAATAGTACATTGAGGGATGTTCCCACCTGTAATCAAGGAGAGGGTTTTCCCCAAAGGTGTTCTTGGAAAAAAATATTATTGTTATATATAATCCAATAAATAATTTAAAGTGATTTCATTATGATTTTAATTAATGTGATATTTATTATTTTAAGCACTAGAAGGAATGATAATGTAAAATACTTTATATTTAGTATTTCAATAATGTTTTTTCACCTTTTAAAATTAATTTTCTATTATACATAATTCATGACTAGAAATATGAAACAAAAACATGCCATTACAGTGTTCATTCAACATATTTCATCAAAACTTTCTACTCTTGAAAAAACATATATTTAAGTTTTTGATATTTTTTAGACTTATTTTTCCAATGCCAATCCATCTTTTGATAATTTGTTTTTCTTTGTATTCATGTTCCTATAAGCATGCTCAAAATAGATGTGAGTAATGTTGATGTTTGGACAACATCGGGAAGATATTCTCTTAGATTAATAAATATCCAAGGGACACATCCTTTCATGAATGGTCACCATATGTTCTCTATATATGGAAAAACCATCATTATAATAACATATCGAATATAAAATATTAATTCATACATAAAAATCAACATGGTATCACATCAGGTCTTGACTTCTTCATGGGAGGGCCTAGGAAAATGAGAGATAGCTTGTGTTTTGTGAATAGTTTTTAAGAATGTAATATGTATTATTAGGAACTCGTTGGGATTTCGAAAATGTGAAAAGATGGAACTCAACACCTTTAACTAAATCCCAGAAAACTAATGCATTATGGTAAAAGTAGTAAGAAATGTGGGATTCATGCCCCAAGTACATGGAATAATGGGAACCACATATTGATCAACAAACAATAATGAAAATGTGCAGAGGGTTAAGGTCGTTGAACTGCTCTCCATCAAGTTTGCCCAAATTTCGGGGGTGATTCCTCTATGTTGGCACCACATAAATAAGTCATGTGAGAAGATTTCTATTTAATTCCTAAATCTTCAATACAATCAAGTGATTGATTTTGAAAATTAGTTTTTAGCATGGTTGAAATTATGGAGATGATTGATCTCTGTCTGCACAACAGGAATAATCCATGCAACAACAAAATTTCTATTCAATGCCGAAATCTTCAATACAACATGGTGATTGACTTTGGAAATTATTTTGTATCCAGAGGCTGAAAACATCATTACATCATGCTATTGAATTTATAAAGTGATGATCGACTTTGTAAATAATTTTCTAGCAAGAGGTGTGAAATTCATGGAAAACAAACCCCCCAAAAAATATCATATATTTTATAGCCAAATTTTTACTATACCATGTAAGTACAATATAATTTGGTAATTGTATTGAAAGGCATCTATAGTCGAAAAGAGGTGAAGCTATTGAAGTTATGGGTATTTTTTTTTTGGTCTTTGAATGTCTGATCTGGCATATTAGGCATTTGCATTTGTCAAAGGCAGGGGACATTGTTCATATGTGTAATTATTGAAAGAACATTTATAATGTTGGGATCTATTGTTGTTTGTGCATGCCACTAGTGGTAATGGAAGAAAGCCTCTTTGTTCTGGTTATTTTTAAAGAAGAACCATTTGAATAAATACATTGCAAATCCTGACGTTGTGTTGTTGAAGCACAAGCGGTGCGATGGTGAGTGATATTGATTCACATGTGATTAATGCACAAATCTAGACAATGAGCAATGTGGAAATTCATTGTTACTATTTTAAGTGGAATATTGGTTAAAACATACAAGCCAATAAATGGATATCATATAGAGAGGGAGGTGGTACTACATCTAGAGGGAAACGATATTGACTTACCTCTAGAGAAGGAGGAAGAGATACCTTCAGTGTCAGAGGAAGAAGAGATAGAGGAGGAGTCACCTCTAGCTTCTGACGGAGTAGTTATTGAGCCACTCTCAGTTCCAGGACTACCATTCCCCAATGGAACAAATGGTGACCTGATTAAGAGAAAGAGGTCTAGGAATGACATTCTTGTATGTCTCATGCAGTAGCCTTATTAGAAGAATGGTCCATGTATCCCATGGCATGACATTATCCCTGGAGGGTATTGTCTAGACTAGTAGGGGGGAATGTGGAGTTCACATTGACATGCCTCAGAAGGTCAGATGAAGGAGCCAAGACATTGGTTTCACTAGGAAACATCGATATTTCTTGTGAGACATTGTTACCATGAGGGAACCTCAACATGTCTTAGAGATGTGTTTCATGAGGGAACCACAAGATGTCTAGTATGGACATAGTTCATGAGTGAAATATGAGGTTGGAAACTTTAGGATATCTGGTTTTCCAGTATACCTTCATGTACCTAAGGAGAAAAGGACCAAGCTAGAACCTTCAGGCAGAAAGGGTACATTTTTGGGGTACAACGTGTCTTCGAAGGAATATTGGATCTACACCCCTGGTAAGAGACATATTGAGGTAAGTAGAGATATTACCTTTGAGAAGGAGGTAACCTTCAGGAGATCCAAAGGATATTACATGGATATTGATAGTTAGATAAAGTAATATATGGTGTCTTCTCCTCCTCGCCCTTCAACAACTTAGAGGGAGATAATTGACCCTATTGATACAATTGGTCTCGTTGATCCTGTAGCTCCACTTAATGTTCCCAGAGATATTGTAGTAGGTCAGAAGAGACCTACATGAGATTGTCATACTCTGCATGAGGTAGAAGGACATGCAACCCCTTTTGGTATCTTTCGAGAGAGCAATAGAACTAAGAAATATTTGTGCTATGCCATAACTATGGGCCACATCATTGATTTTGAACCTTCATGTTATGAGCAGGCATATAGTAAGCCATTATGGATAGATGTCATGATGGATGAGTATCATTCCATCATGAAAACATGATGTGTGGAATATTGTTCCAACAACTGAGGGGAAGTATACAATGAATTCCAAGTGGGTCTATACAATCAAACACACAGCTGACGAGAGCATCGAGAAGAAAAAAGTGATATGTGTTTCTATAGTATTCTCTTGGATGGAGGGAATAGGTTATGAGGAGAAATTTTCTCATGTTTCTCAATACAATTCTATCTGGATGATTATTTCCCCTGCAACATCCATGGGTTGGAAAGTACAGAAGATCGATGTGAAGAAAACCTTTCTCAATGGAGAGATTGATGAAAAAGTATACATCGAGCAACCACATGGTTTCATGATACATGAGAAGGATTCTCATGTGTGTAGGTTGAATAAGGTCCTGTATGGACTCAAGAATAAACCTAAAGATTGGTATGCGAGGATTGATGGACACCTGATGATTTTGGGATTTAACAAAAGTCTTGTTGATCCCAACCTATACTAAAAGACTATTAATGGTGAGTCCCTGATTTTGGTCCTGAACGTTGATGATTTATTTATCATTGGTACAAAGAGACTTTTTGTTGAATGAAAGTATGCGTTGGCCTCCAAGTTTGAGATGAAGGACCTTGGTATGATGCACTACTTCTTAGGACTAGAGGTGTGGTAGAGAACTAATGAGATCTTTCTAAGTCAGGGGAAGTATAGAATTGAGATATTGAAGAAGTTTGGGATGTTGAACTATAAACCCATGGTTACACCAATAGTGACGAATATGAAGAAAATAAGTGTGTCTTCTTTTGATTCCAACGAGATTGATTTGACCTTTTTCAAACAAATGATTCTATCATTGATGTCTCTAGTTAACATCAGGCTAGATATTTTCTATGAAGTGAGTGCAGTTAGCCAATTTATGAGTTAGTTGAGAGAGACACATTGGATTGTTGCAAAGCATATGTTGAGATACCAGTGAGGAACGATTGGACATGGTCTGAGACATACTTCCAGTATTTACATGAGATTGCAGGGATATACTTACACTGATTGGGTAGGGAGAACAGTGGATAGGAAGAGAACCTTCAGGTGTTTCTTCACTTTAGGATTTTCCATGGTTTCCTGGTGTAGCAAGAAATAGAATTTTGTGGATTTGAGCATTGTAGAAACAAAGTACATTGCATTAAGTGTGTCAGCCTATAAAACAATGTGGTTTCACAATATCCTTGTTGATTTATTTGGAAATGTGTCAGATTCCAACATTATTCATTACGATAACCATAGTTGCGTGAAGATATCATAGAATCCAGTGTTTTATGAAAAATAGAAACACATTGATATCAAGTACCATTACATTTGGGATATGGTGTATAAGAAGGAAGTATTGTTGCAGTACCTTCCTACAGATGAGCAGGTTTCCGATGTTCTTATCGAACCAGGACAAAGTTGGAGTACTTCCATGACATACTTGGCATGGAAAATAATGCCTCCCTTGTTGAGAGGGAGTGTTGATGTTTGCAGCTTCCTAACATGTATTCCAAATCATACTCCTATATGACTGAGTTGAGTTGATCATTAAGGAAACTTATCTGGGAAGGGATAAGTGGGACACTTATCCGATAGGGGATAAGTGGGTTTTGTATTATATCCCAATGTCTGTTGTGGAGAGAACATGAGGATGTCTCAAGGAAGTTGACCTTGAAGTCAGACACTATGGGGAGTTTACCCTAGTTTTTCTAGAGGGATTAGACTCTAAAATTCCACATGGGAGTGCCATGTGTGATAAACATTCTCCATATCGTACTCATCTGTGATAGAGATGAGTTGATCTGTGAGGACACTTATCCAAGAAGGGATAAGTGGGACACTTATCTGAGAAGGGATAAGTGGGTTTGGGCTTATATCCCAACGTCCCTTGTGGAGAGCACATGAGGACATGTCAAGGAAGTTGACCTTGATGTCAGACACTATGGGTAGTTGACCCTAGTGTTTTTAGAGGGAGTAGCCTCTAGAAGTTGAAATGGGATTTCCATGGGTGACAAAAGTTTTACAACTACATTGGTTGTGTACCACTGGAAGTGACTGTGTGTCACTAGACAATAGCTATGTGCTACTAGTAGTGGTTGTGTACCAATGCAGAGTGGGTGTGTACTACTATGGAAAGATACCTCTCTAACTAAAAGGGAGTGTTGATGTTTCAACATCAGGTGCACCTTCTCCTATATTTCGCTACAGACCAAGGCAGATAGGATACATTTATCACAAAGGTGTACTTATGGTAGATGGGCCTAGGTGTATTCCTTCCTTCATCATGACAAGGAATAATATGGACTTGAGGTGCCTGAGTTGCTTTCCATGTGTCAGTTAGCATCGAGATTACATTTACTCACATGGGTGTACGTGTGGTGAATGATCATAGTCTGGTCTTTGTCCTAGTCATGGTAATTTGACAAGGAATGATAAAGACTCAAGATGTTAGATGCTATCACATGCAGATCTAGAGTGAGCTTGATCTTAGAGAGAGCCATTTGGCTTAGAGGGAGAGACGTAGAAGGAGTTTCCCCTTGGTTCAGGTGAGAGAGACACATCTCCCAAGATTGACAGACAAGTGTTATGAGTCTAGGGTGAATTTTGTATACTTCATAGACAATCTTGGCATGATGAAGAATGTGTCCCTCATTGAGAGGGAGTGTTGATGTTTGACAACATCGAGAAGAAATTCTCTTAGATTAGTAATTAATAATATAATTATTAATTATTAATTATTATTAGTAATTAATAATATAATTATTAATTATTAAATAATATATATAATAAGTAAATGATAATACTAAATAGCTATAGATTATCCAAGGGATGCATCCTTTCATGGATGGTCACCATATTTTCTCTATATATGGAACAATCATCAGTGTAATAACATATTAAATATACAATATTATCTCATATAGAAAAATCAACAAGTAAAACGAGAATGTTGTTCTTGACAACTTGGAATAGGGGAAGTAACATGGAATTTTGTAGGTTGAAAACTGCATTCATCCATTGAATGAACAAAAGGGAATCCTCATAAATGTGAATATGAGAAATTACCTTTTCCTAGACCCAATATAGGGTGAGCTCAAGAGATTTCATTTCACATAAATTGCTTGTTTAATTTCCTATGCTAGCTAGAAAGGAAATGTTGTGATCTCTTGATAGGTGTAGAACACCCTAGCTCCTCTCCATGGAGGATTTCTTTGATATGTGCCATAGAGAAAATCCTAGGGAATTTCCTATTTATAGGGTCAAGGAGTTTCCTTTATAGAGAGTGTTACTTTGTGATTTGAAGGAATGTTGAAAGGATGTCTATTCTTTTCATGGCAGGTTTCAAAGGGACAATTTATTTATCTTCAAACAACACTGATTTTCTTGCTAACTAGGCCTCCCATGCAATGGTAAGAGGAATGGATTTATAATTTCTGGTTTCTAGACTAGAAACTTCAGATTTTAAAGCTTCATTTATAGAATTGCCTCTCGATTCATTTTGCATCCGTGTTATTCTATATACCTCCTTCCATACATTTGTAGTGTGATTGTAGAATAGTATAAGATGAGAATTTGATTCTGACTCAAGATTACATAGGAAACATCATCCTAGGACTTCAAACATTATCTTTTGGAGATTATCTAAGTGCCTTATTATTTAAAAGGAGCCACACGATTTTTTTTTCTTTTGTCAGAAATTTAAATTTCCAAGGATTTTTTCCCCACTAGATATGTGGGTTTTCCCTATTCTCTTGAGTTAAAGACTTATAAATAAAATTTGGCTCATACTTTCCACTTGGGTTCAAATACCAAAGGATTTGATAATCATTCTCAATTAGAGTCACAAGTGAGATTTAGAGGATTTTTATGTGATTTTCCCATGTTGCTACACCTTCCTCTATGAGACTAATTTATATTGAGGATAACCATCTCTGCTACCCTATTATCTGGTTCCAGTAAGATATTTTTCTTAATGTATAGTAACATTTTCTTTGGAATTCAAAAATTAGGCAGGATGGGATTTTTTTTGCTTCCTTACTTCCTATACAAGGGTCTAATCCAATTAGAAATTGTTCACTACTTCCAATTTTCCAAACTAGATAGTTTCCAGCCAAGTGGAAAGTAGACAATATAGCTCTAGGCCATAATAGATTCTTTTGGGAAATATTTTTGTTTGATAATTTGTTCCCAATTCCCTATGCCTTGTATGAGCCTATAAGAATTATTAGGCACAGGGGGTTTTGAGAATAAGAAGATGTTTTTCAACCACAAACCTCTAAGAGATTTTGGAACAACTATCCTTTTCCAAGAGGAAAGTACCATTTGTTTCTTCCCATCTTCTCTATACCAAACAAATTGGAAACACAATTTTCTAATGATCTTGGAACATCTAGCATTTTCAAAGAGGAAAGTACTGGATTTGTTTCTTCACATCTTCTTACCATCTTATCAAGACCAAATGTTTACTTTTTTTTCCATAATTTCCAAGAGTCATAGCCAATGTGATTTCCTATACTGATTCACTTTTAGATGGAATGCAAGATATTTGAATCTAGCATTGAAATCACTTATTTGATAGGGAAAAATTTGATTGATATACATATTTCAATATCTTAGAGACCCTAGAATAGTAGTGAGGATTTATTAGTGTTGATTTGCATCCCTATGACATCACAAAAGAGATATATGATCTCATGAATTTTCTCTATTATGATCCTTGAACCCTCACAAAAGATGAGTATGTAATACACAAAGATAAGGTGAGTTATGTTACAATATGGGCCTATATTTATACCTTTGAGGCTATCAGTGGTAGTGGCTTCCTTTAAAGACATGCTAAGTCCCTCAACGAATTGAATAAAAATAAGATGTGACGAAGGGAAACCTTGTCTGATTTAGCATTCAACTTTGAATAAAGGAGATGCATAACCATTTAGAAGAATGGAAAAGGATGTTGAGATGATACAAATCAGAACCCAAATGAAAAAGGAATGAAAGTACCTGATATGAATGAGGATGATTTTGAGATATAACAAAATTACTTGGTCAAAGGGATTTTAGAGGTCTACCTTCACACTCAAGGATTTCTAGTTTCTTGTCTTAATTGAGTGAACTATCCCTTCTTGTGCTACTCCGACTGCTTGCCTACAAGCAATACTTTTGGAAATTATTTTATAAATAGAGTTACAGAGAGATATGGGCCTGAATATTTCAAATTTGGAAGGATTATCAATCTTCGGAATCAGGGAAAGAAAGGTAGTGTTTAAAGCTACTAGATTTTGACCTGTGGTATAAGAGTATTCAACCACTTTTAAAAGATAATTTTCGATGAAATCATATAATCCTAGAAACAAATCATAGGAAGTTGATGTGGACTTGAAATTTTGTCCTTCTGAAACATTCAGAAGGCTCTGAGTAGTTCTCATTTGCTAATTTTAACCATTAGGCCTTGGTTATCATCTTGTCTTATGAAGTTGTGAAAAATGTTTTTATTTTGAGGATTTCTTTAGTCGTGGATATGGATTATTTATTAAAAAAAGTTTTGAAGTATCACACCCCATATTATGGCATATTAAAGAATGCATTTGTAACAACCCCAAATCGTTACAACTACATGCGACCCAAAGAAAGTGCAAAGTTTTTTTTGTTTTAAGCAGGAAGGCAATCAACGAAACAATACAACTTGATGACAAACACAACATACACATTAAAGAAACAGACGACAATGACCCAGCATACTAGCACATCATGCAACTCGACGAAAACATTCGATAATCAAGAAGATAAAAATGACTACCCACCCAATACCACGACTTCGACGACTTGTAAGTAGAAACCTCTACGGTGCACAAACCTAACGCATTAAACCATTGCAGAACCAAGTACCAACATCAATTACAACGAACAATATGCCCCCATTGGGAAGCATAAGACTCCAACCAGGTTTTCATTCGCATCTATCCATCAGGGCATGCAACAATCCTCTCATCAGGAACCACGCCATCACCAATGATAGGCGTGAAAGTAACCAAGGTGCAACATATTTTATTACAAACATACCTCAATTAAAGGATGTGATTATCCATCTATGAATTATTCCCTCGAAAATCCATTCTATAATAACATGTATCAATTAAAATCCTCTCTCTTGGTTTTTTTCAGGTCAATTATTAATTAATTAATATTTTATTAACAAAAGTGTCACTACAATTATCCTTTACTAACATAATTCCTTGTAGAAGCCTAAGTTAATATTTCAACCCTATCATTACTCTTCCCAAACACACATGCCTTAGATTAAAATAAATGACATATCCACACTCTTATGCATAAGATAATGAGAAACTTGGGAAATTCATGACCCTAAAATGCCTTATCACTATTAAACCACACTAATTGAAATATATAAAATTCATGTATACAATTACTCCATTAATTCATCGAAATCTATAAACTCCTTTAATTCCCTTTTTAGTATCAATAATGATACCGCTATATAACATCATTATCACAGTCTATTAAATATATTTACTTTGATATCGTACTAATATCGTTGTGATATATCATAAATAATATCGCTGTGATATGTGATATCCTAAATAACATGGCTATCATAATATTAAATATATTTACTATAATAGCATAATAATATTGATGCGATATATCATAAATAATATCGTTGTGATATCATAACTAATTGAAATGCAGAATAACAATGGACACTCCACATACATGAGCGCTCAACGCATAATCAAAAATAGTAAATAATACCATTTCACGTGGAATTCAAAAAATCGTCTACCAAACATAATGTTCCTAAACATAATGTTCCCATTTAGTAAAGAGTGATAATTATCCACCCAAAATAAGTAAAGTATGCTGAAAATAAAACATTTAGAAGAGGAGAGGAGCTAATATAGAGATTCAGATCTCCAAGGTTGCAGCCCGTAGATTAAAACAACCAGCAAAGTCTTCTCCGAATTCAATTGCAATCCACTGCCCAGTTGACGGTTGAAACAAATAAGAGATAGGATGAACTTCATTATCAACACCAGTCACAAAAATCTGGTCGCCCCACAATGCAGCATACAACATAAAGGAAGGACTTAGCGAAGTAGTAGCTACATACATCCAAAGGTTTTTTTGATCATCAAATTTCATCATTTGTTCTCGATCGAACACGTACAAGTTCCCACATGTAGACAAAAAACCCCGACATGGGTAGAAGGACATCCGTGATCTCCACATGTCTTCCAACGTGTTCCAAGTGCCCGTCTTTACATGAAACACTTTGGCACTTCTTTCAACGTGAGGGTCAAAATCCACTTATTACCATGAATTTTCCATCCATGAAAACACCCTAAGACCTTTCGCGGTTTTGAGTCATGGGAGGAAAGATTTCCCATTTGTCTACTTCCACATCGTAAGCTTCTACAATGGTCCATGCTTATCATAGGGATTCCTTACCATAAGAACAATATTGTTAGCTTGAAGAAGAAAGAGGATGACTATTCCAACTAGAGACATGCCAACACATCCTGCTTCTTCCAAAAATCCCTCTAACTTGTTGACATATAAGCCAAAAGGGGAGAGGACAAGGGGAAACCTTTCTTAACTCCTATATTACAATTAATTTCTATCGACTAATATTCTTGTCTATCCTTATCACAGTAGCTCTCAACTCGAAAAGAACTTTGATCTCTTCTAATATATTCTAAAGATTAGTTATGGGAGTTGTTTCAAATGTTTTTTCTAAAGTCAATGAAACAATGTAGGAGATTGGCTTTATTAGTGTGAAAATCCTCCACAATGATCCTGATCATAAGAAGGTGGTCCACAGTTGAATGATAACTCCTAAATATATCATATCCCTTATATATATTTTTTGTGGCTTTCTATCCATACATTGATATTCTTTTCTAGAATAATTCCATGTAACCTAGTTTGATACTAGTTTAGTGGTAGTGTCCATTTTGGAAAATTGGGGTTGGGGTCTAGAGTCTTCTAGATCCATTTTGAGGAACTAAATAATTTTTGGGGGGTTAAATAATCTAAAACTTATTCACACACCCTTAATGTTGATCTATACAGTAAAACATTTTTAATGATGTAAAAATCGCCTTAATTGGAGCTCGTATGAAAAAGTTTTGTATCCCACAAGTTGACCGACCTTATTCACCACCATGGTATGCGTGGATGCCATGTTATCCCCCATTACTCACATATATGGGGCTAGCCATATGTGGAATTTCAATAAGACTGTAGAAGTTCCAAACCCAATCAATAATTGAGGGTTGACGAAGTCAAAACCCTAACCCTAGATGGCTATCACGCTATGTTAAGCACTAATATGCTTGGAGGAGAAAGGGGTTAGATTATTTAGCATTATATTTAATACATAGTTGAGAAGATCATTTAGAAATGGTACTTTTAGAGCATAAGAGAGGATGGAAATATTTTTTAGCAACCTTACATGACACAATGTCAAAGACAACTCCACAATGAGTGTCTTTTTAATTGTATTTGCATTTTCATAACTATTGAAAATAGAGCATAGCATAGACGTCACATTCTAGCTAGTTTTTTTCTTGTATTGAGTTTCCCATTATATATCTTGTGTTCATTTGTGTGTAGATTGTTTGTTATTTTTCTCATTTTTTTCATTTTCATATTCAGTTATTTTCACAAATCTAAGAAATATGCTAAAAACTAATCTTGGATCTAAGGAAATAAATTTCATAATCTAAGATTTCATAATAGTATAAGATCTATTGTGACGAACTTTTCCATTGGAATATCCATGAAAATTTACATATTAGTATAATTTGTGTATGCCAAAGTTTAGAGTTAGGGTTAAGGGTCAATCATCTGAGTCAAGCTCAGGGTCATTTAAAACGTCAAAATTTACTATCTGGTTGTATATGGGGATATGTGATATCACATTCTCTATAAAATTTCTACCAATCCTACTGATCCAGGTGGATATCAATGGCCACCCACCTTTTCCAACTGGCTCAAAAAAATTTCTAGTAATTTTGGTAATTTATTATTTTTAGTAGTTTTTAACTTCTGGGGCCATTTTGAGGGCTTAAATGAAGGTTTTTTGGGCTCGAGCTTCTCAATGATAGAAAAAGGCTCTAATTGAGGCCCCAAAATGAATTGAATTGATGATACCTTTCCAACGAGCTATCATGCTCCGCAAACGGAGATTGTATGCCAAAGTTATGCCCCCAAGAAGTTGATACACCAAACTACCCAAAACAGGGTCAACAAAATTGTTGGCTTTTCATCTTCTAGGGTTGGGGTTTTGGATTTTATTTATCATAAAAAGGCCTTTGGAACCTCATTGTAAAATCATCTTCTTGAAATTTTGAGTAGCGGACACATCTTTTCGCATAGATAAGCTACCACCATTCTAGCGAGTCTTTCACTCCGTATTTTTACAGTCTTTGTACATTTTCGCTCATGAATAGAAAATTGTGTATTAATGTATCTATGTGTTTATGTTTGCATCTCTGATACATTTATGTTATATTATTTCATATCTGGGATATCTCTGTAAATTGATTTATTATATCTCGGCTCTCATTTCGTGCCGAAAATAATTTGGATCACCTACGAATACATGTCATCTAGGTTGATTTTGGCCACATCATTAGACCCTTGAAAATTATTAGATTTTGAGAATTATAGAGCTTGATTAGCTTGGAATCAAGTATATTATCAACCAATTGTTTAGAGTTTATTTTGTATATATTAGTTAAAACAAGGTCTACATCTAGCCATATAGGATCATGGTTGAAATCACGACTTCATATATAGTTTGGTTTGTTCCTATTGTAACATTAAAATCTTCCAGCAATAGGACACTGCCTTCATTTATAAAAATGTAAATATCATGTTCTAAGCTATTGTCTCGATTTTTTTTATCTAAATTGTTTTTATTCTAAAAGGTAGAATTAATAGGTACAAAATAGAAAACTTATGTGTAAATAGTTTTAGCATTAATGTCTAAAATATCCATCCTCATGTATTAATTGAAAAAATATTTATTATGAAGCCTAATGTGAGGAAACATGTTATTCTTTATGTCACAAGTTATGCCTCCAATCCTTATGTGATAAGATATCTTGATACATACCAACCATAAGGAAAATCATAAATGAAGACAAGCTTCATGAGCCTCGGCCAATTGTTGATTTGGTCAAAACATCCACCAAACAAGACAAGATTCATGTTCACAGAAACAAGGTATATAGTTTTCCTCGTGACCTCCAGAAGGTCGTATACGATTATTATAATGTCACGTTCATCAAAGGTACATAGTGGATCTGAGTGAATCAGACATATCAATTATTAATTCTCTACCCCCTTCTAGATTTGAACCTATAAAAATATGACACATAATTGTGGTTGGGAAGCATGGCATGTTTTTTATCATCCCCATATGGATTCAATTCCCTCAAAGTGGACATGTGTTGGTTTGTTGTGATAAGGATAGAAGGGTAGACGACCCTCGGATAGAGGTCCACACTAATGGGCTTTGGGATGAATAAAATAGATTCGAGGGGATGTAAGATAAGCTTTCATATTTTTTACCCCAAGATATGCCATTTTCTTCCTCAAAATGGTTATGATTGGGATATCCTACTAAAATGGGCCCTGCAAGCCAATTCTTCGAATTTCTCCACCCAAAAATATGCAAAATTTACTAATCCCAAGATTAATTTCTTTATTTAAAAAAAGAATTTATTTGTTTTAAAATTTTATTTTGGTGTTTTAAAAATAGTGTTACTAAATCACCATGAGTTAAAAGGTTGGAAAGTCATATTGTAATTAATATTTTGAAATTGACATTTAATGTAGTTTTATGGATAGCACAAAGTAGTTTTTATCTTCATCATTTTAATATCATAAATTATTTTAACCTAATCCCTTTTAGGAATTATCCAATGTCCCTATTTCACTATGGAATCCCCATTTCACTATAGAATTTGTAAGAGTTTGTTATTATTAAATAGCAATGTTTATTTTCTTATTTATTGTAGTTAAAAAATAGACATGTTTTTTATTTTTTAAAATAGGATTGTAATTGAAGTAAATTTGGGGCTTAAAATGGACCTCTTAAAGAAAATATTAAAATACTAAAAGTGTTAGAAATATTATCTAGTGAAGATTAATCTACATTGTCTCATTAATGATAATTACTAAATAAGTTGGGTTAGTATAGAGTTAAGAGATGAGAGTTAAAAATAATAATAAAATCTTTATATCTATATGCACACACAATAAATAATATAATACTATAAAATATTATTATATTAGTTAGTTATATTATATATACATGACATATTAAGTTTCTATTATATAGCTCAAGTGGATGAGTCCTATTGATGTTGAGATTGTTGGACCTCACTCAATGTCCCATAATTAGGGCTAAATTACCATCCATGGATCATCCTCGAGAGGAAATGTCCCCACTGGGTTAGGCCCCGTTATCAATTCCAAATTACCATTTACCATCCATGGGATACTAGCACAATTTTCCAAGAGGGTTTCCTAGAAACAATGAATTGCTATTATATATAATTTAATAAATACATTAAAGTGATTTCATTATGATTTTAATTAATGTGAGATTTATTATTTTAAGGACTAAAAGTAGTGATAATGTAAAATGCTTTATATTTCGTATTTCAATAATGTTTTTCCACTTTTAAAAAATAATTTTCTACTATATATAGTTTAATAAATAATTTAAAGTGATATCATTATGATTTTAATTAATGTGAGATCTTGTTAAGCCCTAATATTGGTTCATTAGCCCTTAATTGGGGCATATTATATTAGTAATGTTATTTTATTTATGTCGTCTTTAGGCCATTAGTTGTAATTATACTTCCTAGTCTCCTATATATACCAAGGAGACATTTTCATTT
>JZKD02S1076931.1:0-13177 GCA_000966675.3 Picea glauca
TCCTCTGCCTTTGGAGCCTCCCCTAGGAACTATGGGAGGTTGTAGTTCAACGGGTTAAAAAAAAATTGAGAAATGGATTGTCAAGTTGTTGGTACTTGTTGCAAAATTTGAGATCTGCACCAAAATCATGGTAGCCACCGATGTGTACTATTACTCTTGTTGGGTGCCTTTGCTTGCAATGTATTCTTGTTTGGAAAAATCCCTTTAATATTTCCTCTAGGCCAAGTCAAATCAAAGTAAGGGTTTTCATCAAATTAACTAGGAGTTGTGTTGTACTTCGAGGGAATACGGAGGACTAAGAATTATTAAAACTTGGCTAGCCTCCAAGCCTAGGGATTGTTCACCAAATGGATCATTCAAGCTGTTGATGGAAAAGAGGCTTGGAAGGTCCTTCTCAAGTGTTGGGTTGGCCAAGGGACCCTAATGTGAAAATGCCCTTGAATGGGATTCCCTAGGAAATGTTACTTGTCAAACCTATTTTAGCCAAGATTCAAGGTACTTTCGTGGTTTAGAGCATTTACAAGACTTGGAAATTCATCGATCCATCTCTTATTTGGAAAGAGCCCACTCTTTGAACAAGGCTTTCATTCAACTTTCACCATCTTTAATGGTCTCATCTTATCCTTGTAGATGGAAATCCCCTAGTTCAATCTCCTTGGGTCTTGTCTTGTACACTGCATCAAAAAGGGATTTGTGTGGTTAATGATCTAGTGGATGCTCAAAGTTGAAGTTGGACTGTCTGGTTTGACATGAAACTCAAATTTTTCCTAGCCAAATTGGATAAGGTTGCATGGAGCATGTGCGGAGCTTGATTCTCAACCATTGTGTTTGAAGCTTGATCTCCCTACTTTGAGAGTTTGGTGGAGAGATTAGAAGTGTGGAAAGGCCATGGCTTCCATGTAATACAAGTTAGTTATGGACTATAAGTGGTTATGTTCAAATCCATCCTTGGAGGGTTGACCAAATAAGCTCTAACAATTGAAATCTAAACAAAAAACCTAGCTATTTAGACTTCACATTGTCTAGAACCTAAAAAAACATTCTTTGGTTGGTGATGTGCCTCGGGGGGCTCCCTTTAGATAAAACATTAACTCAACTAGGAATTCATAGCCTATGGTGTCATCATTGCAAACGTCATAAAACCCTGAAGCATTTATTCTTACCTACTACCCAAATTTTCTTGGGCATGGATAGTCTCTCTCTACCAACAATATTTCCTTGCCTATTTATATTGGCATGTAGTGTCACTTGATGACCCACTACCATGGGTTCTGGATTTCCATTCTTCTTGGTTGTTTGTTAGGGTTGAAGTTTTATTTCAGCTTTGGAAAAAGAGAAATGATGCTTTGTTTAATTATGTTGTCACATCATGTTTCTCTTGGTATGATGGTAGTTTGATATGTGCCAATCTATCCTTGCAAATTGAGGTATAATTGTGTAAGTTTTGCTCGAATATAGAACACCTACAATATAGTTTTGGCACTAGCATGGGACCCCTTGCACTATGAGTAATGTGCTTCCTTGCCCAGATCTTTCTCCTGCCCATGCTCCTTCTTAACCTACTTTTGTAATGTTTTCAATGGGCATACCTCAACACTAGGTAGGTAGGCTAGTTTGAGAACGTCGTGAGCATGCATGCAACCTCGACTTATGAAGAAAGCCTTCACAACCTTGGATCTTGCAATCTAAGAGGGGCTTAGACCCTAGCTTGCTACTGATGAATGGGACATTGTACAATCCATGAAAGTTGATCTGCAAGTTATTAGATGAGGCCCAAGTTCGAATGATCATGACTACCCCCCCGAAAACTAGGATTATTGTTTAATGTTGATATTTATGCTACCATGTCTTTTTCTTTGTAGAGGGTGCACACTTTGATACTCTATGGGCGTTTTAGCATAAGTCAACATGTTTATTTCTCATGCTTATCTTGTATTTTGATCTTCTCATGGATATTACATAGACAATCCATTTTGTTTTTTATTTTATATATAATGATGTTAATAGTAGTCAAATAAAACTTAAAAAAAATATCATCAAAACAATTTTTAATTTTAAAATGAAAATCTTCAATAATATTATTTTTAATTTTTTCATGAATTACATTTATAAACAAAAATATAATCAAATTTAAAATACAAACTATGAAATAATAATAATTATAAATTTCTGTATAAGAAAAAAAAATCATTATTATGAAACACTATATTTTTTTTTAACTTCATTTGATATGGAGTTTGGAGTTTGCATTACATATCTTCTCATCTAAAGGTCACCATGATTATATAAAGATTTTTTTTTTTTCATTAGAAAAAGACATCGTTGAAGTGGTGATATAACTATATTCTTAATAGGCAATACAAATAGACTTGTGAGCCAAAAAAAAAAAACTTAATTTATACTCTTTTATTCTTAACAACACAATTAATGCTACTTACCATTTCATTGGGATCAAAAAAATAGGAAGAAAATTACATGTTTGTTAGGTACTTTTTGTTAAGTAACTGCATTGTTTAGAATTGCATTCCATGTTATTAGAGATTAAGAAAACAAAAAATTATCATTAATGAACATTCCCATTCCCATCAAAAGTAAAAACCTTTCTTATAATTTTTATAATAAATTCAAATGGTAAAAGTGTTATGTATGGTTTTGGAAATATAAAACCCAAACAACTAATTTTCACTTAAATCTTATACCATATTAAATATAATAAAATTATATAAACAAATTAAATCAATAAAAAAAAAAAAAATTTTCTAAAAATATAATATGCAATCATTATCACTCCATTAAAAAAGATAAAACTTTTTAGAACACTAAAACTAAAAATCCACATGCTAACTTATTTACTAACTTATTTACAGACATGGAAAAAATATACCAATGATAAAAAATGAATTGAATTTAATTTTGAAAGGAACTTAAAATGAATTGAATTTAATTTTGAAAGGAACTTAAATGATGCCAACTACATCTACTCAAGCATTAACTTTTACTAAAATCATTAGCAATGAACTCAATATATTTCTCTTCTTCGTTTCTTATAAATTCCCTTGGACGTTTTAAGTAGACTTTACACGGAAAAGATATAAGAATAGGACAAACCAATAGAGTTTCTTCTCATGAGTAACACAACACCAACATTTTCCATTAGAGGGAGGAAGTTTTGTATAAGGTCAATTTTGTTCTAAATAATGGAAACATAGATGTTTAAATCAATCTCTTCTAATTGTGAAGATTTAAAACCAAATATAGTCATTATCATTTACTTAAATTTACTTAAAAATATATAGTCAAGTATAATATAGTAAATGATAATGATTATATGCATGAGCATCCATTAATTAATGTTTGGAAAATAATTTTATGATAAGTATTAGTTATAACCATATAAAGTATTTTAACACTTAAACTCAAATTTAAATCCTGTAACAATAATATAAGGGAGAAATTCTAAAAAAAAAATGAAATCATTAATAATAACAATTCTTGGTGCTCACTGTTGAACACATTTAAGAAAACTAACAATTTTTTTTTTTAAATATTTTCTATAGTAAATAAAGATGATTGTTTTAATGGTAAATATGCATACCTTAGTCTTAAATAGTTGGATAGATGATAAAGATGCATACTTTGCAACACATGATGCTTTGGTAGACTATGAATGCACCATTAAGTTGAAATTAAACCATCAAATCATCATTACTTCCATGTGCCCTTACTCAATTGCTTAACAAGTTGAGTGAGTGGATGAACAAGAATAGAAATGGGTATGCATAAGAGGAATTGTTATTTAAGTGTGCAGGCTAGGTGAAATGTGGAGCATCGAATGGAGGGTGACATGGACAATAGGGATATCTATATAGAATGATCGAGATGACCATGGAATCACATCCTAGCAAGCTTTCTCATTACCTCATTATTATTGCAAGATGTCACTCTATGTAATCATAAAAGATTGTTTTGTGATCGACGAGATATACAAGTATGCCAATTAAAGTTTGTGACTTGAAGGATGACAA
The DNA here is from genome assembly GCA_000966675.3 of Picea glauca. Taxonomy (NCBI): domain Eukaryota; kingdom Viridiplantae; phylum Streptophyta; class Pinopsida; order Pinales; family Pinaceae; genus Picea; species Picea glauca. The sequence continues at coordinate 4,026 of JZKD02S1076931.1, forward strand.
CCGATCTAAAATGACTAAATAAACCCTTGCTATTAAAAAAAAATATATCATCAAAATAAATTTGAAACAAAAAGAATAAAAATAAAGTGAAATTTTTATTTTTATTTTTAATTACTTTCTCCACTAAGCAAGGATAAAACTCTTTAAATTTTTATTTTAAAGTTAAATATTTTAAAAATAAAACTATTAAATAATATTTTTTCCAAAATATTAAAATATCTTCTTAAATCACTCGTTAACACAAAGGCCAAAGCAAACACAACCATGATAACATGGACTCACGAGTTTGTTTTATTGCCCAACCTCTTTTTCGTTTGCTTTAATCTCTCGACCTCCCTCGTGATAAAATATTCTCTCAACCGAAAGATTTCCTCATATTTGTCTTTGAATATGTGAAGGACACTGGATTCCCTATGTAATGCAACAAGTTAAGGACATTGGATTCCCTCTATAATGCAACAAGTGAAGAGTAGAACGCTTGTGGATGAGGCATGCCTAATCCCTATAAAGTAATAAAAATGAATAAAAAATGTTTAGGAATTTATTCTAGTCACGTTTCAAGTTTCTCCCTAAGTAATGACATTCTCCATTAGTATTAGGGTATCACTAGAGTGTAATTCACCTTAAATATCGAGGTGTTATTAGGAGCATCAAATCAAATTGAAATTGAATTTGGTGAATAATTTAAGTTAGGATATAAAATTGTAGAGTTGTCGTGGACATTGTGGCTTGAATGGTTGTTATAGGATTTTCTACTTCCTTTATTATGCTTCAATATCCCACTTTTAGATGTTTTTCTCAACTATCAAACAATAAATAATACAATGACAATGAAACTCCTTCTTTTCCTACTGGTCCAATGTTTAACATGCCTTGATAGTCATCTAGAATTAGGATGAGGGTCCTTGCATGCATCAATTCCATACTAGGGTTAGGGTTTTAGACCCTCTAGAATCTTATTGAAAGTCCACGCATGACCAATTCCACATGTATGAGTAATGTGAGCTGACGTGGCATCCACTTGCTCTCATGGTGGTTAATAGTATAGGTCAACTTGCGACATGAAAAACTTCCCCATACGAACTCTAATTGGGGTGATCTTCACACCATTGGAAATATTTCGATGAGTAGAACAACATTGAGAAGCTAAGAACTTTATTCACATAGTTTTGACCCCAAAAATTGTTGTTTAAGGCCTCAAACAAGCTCCAATACTTTCTGGACCTCAAATCACCAAAGTGGGACCTACAAGCCAATAGCCCCAATTTTTCCATCCAAAAAGTACCAAAATAAATGACAAATTATATATTGATCCATTTCAAATCATATATCTCCATTTAGGGAGGCTTTTGGTTCCCAAAATCGTTTCTAAAGGAGGTGAGGAAATTTTTCCTCTACTTTCTCCTTAGAGTACCATTTAGAATTGCTTGGAAGTTGTCCTTTCAATCCAACCCACCAAAGTTCATGCTACCCCCATCTAGTTTTTGTAGACTTCTTTTATAAAACAATCTCTTGTGCTAACATTGTTTGAGCCTCTAGTTCCAAGTCCTCTATGGTAGGTAAGTATTGCTCATCAAATTCCTACTACAACATGGAAGGCTCATAAAGTTTCACAGTCCTCACATTCATTATTGAGTAAATGTGCATATATGGGGGTAGACTGAGCGTATAAGCATTATCACCCACCTTCTTCAACAATTCAAAAGGACCATACCACAAAGCCTTGATATTCTTACCAAGACCCTGTAACATTTCTGTATTTATATGCAATTAAAATCTGTCTCCCACATTGAATATTTTCTCAATTCTATGCTAATCATGTAGAGCCTTGTACTTTTATGCTAATCATGAATTCTTCAATGTCTCTTGTACTTGCAAATGGATTTTCATGATCTTATCAATGCAATTTTTCACCTTCAATGCTTCTCTTGTGGTGCCTTCCCTCACTCCTCCTTGTTTCCCATACCCAAAGCAAGTTTCAAAAGAGGAGTTACAAGTAGAAGCATGGAATTCTTTGTTATAAGAGTACTAAATAAAAATAATTTTTTTGTCCCAGGTCCTTAGATGCTTCTAATTATAACACCTCAAAAGCTAAACTAATATCCTATTCATTACTTCTATTTTTCCCATTTGTCTATGGATGGAAATCCGTGGATCTCTTCAACTTGGTGTCCATCTTCTCCCAAAGTGTAGTCCAAAAGGTACTGAGAAATATGGTATCTCTGTTTGAGATGATTCTCCTTGGTATCCCAAAGTTCTCCCAAACCTTTTCAAACAACATGTTTTCTATGTCTTGTCCCTTGATGGTCCTTTATGAAACATGATATTGAACATCTTGCCAAACCTATTAACTACCACAAATACATAGTCACATCCTGTCCCTTGTTCTTGGAAAACCACCGATGTAATTCATGGAAATTCTCTCCCATGGTCTAGTAGGTAGTACGTACATGTAAGGAATGGTATAAACCTTGCTTTATATTACTAGGTTTTCTAGTACAACAAAGTATGCATTCTCTAATAAACCTAACTAAATCTTCTTGCATTCTAGGCCAAAATGCATGCCTATGTAAGTTGGAAATTATCTTCCCAACATCAAAATGCCATGCAAATTTAGAAGTGTGATCCTCTTTTATAAGTTGCAACCTTTCACCTTTAAGAACATGCAACTTGTCTAGCTTGGAGAGCAACCTATCCTCGAGATGATAGTCAACCTTACTATCACCTTCTTCTACACAAATTTAGTCTTATCACTGTTGAAACACCTATTTAATTCCTCATCTTTTTTTTATGCCTCTTTCTATGCATCATGGGTGAAGGGAACCATGTGCATACAAGTTCCCAAAACTATGATCTTTGATTTCGGTGGCTTTGAGAGCATGTTTGCCAACTTTTGATGCTACCCTTCTTATATTTGATGATTAGATAAATTGTTGTAAAAACCCCATCCACTTGTAGTGTCTAGTTTATTGAAGCTTACTCTAGGATTGAAAATTCTATAATGGTTTGTCATTGATGTGGATGATGGTCTCCTTTCCCATTAGATAGTGCTTCCATTGAGTCTTAAGAACTTTAACGAAAACATAGAGTTCATTGTCATATGTAGGGTAGTTTAGGACTCAACCATGGAACATTTTAGAATGATAGTATAATGACTTACCTCCCTACATCAAGGCATCCCCCATAGAATATCTTTTGGATATGTGTTACATTCTTTGTAAGTGGACTAAGCCAAGGGAAAATCCAACAACCACTAGTTTTTTTAGGTTCGTTTTTGGCATCTTTTGTGTTTTTTCATCCTTTTGTAATCTAATCTCGATTAAGGGATTGGAGTAATAGTCTAATTTTGGTTAACAAATTAGGGTTTGGATGCTGTAACACATGTGATGTTGTATTGTGAATGGTCAAGTTAATACAATGACAAAGATGGAGGTGTGGCTCTAAAGTCAGATTGGTTTTCCTAGTTAGGGCTAGGGTAAATCTTTTTGTACTATGTGTGTGCCATTGTTGGTCTTCTTATTTTTCTTAAGAATTTGTACACTTTGTTTCACTTACATGGGTTTAAAATTTTCATTTGGTGTCAGAGTAAGATTTTTGGCTTTAGGGGGATGCCTTTGTTGCTAGGGTTTAGCTTGTCCTTAAAAGAGCATTTTTATCTTGGGTTTGTGATAAAACTAATTTCAGTGGGAGCTCTACGACAATGATTCTCACGTGAAACATAATGGTGAGTAGTTCCAAAATTGAGATTGAGAAATTTAATGATTAGATCTTTGAGCTATGGAAGCTCAAGATGGAGGACCTTCTTGTAGACAACAAATAGTTTATTGTTGTAGATATTGGTACTATCCATATGGGTATGGTGATGGTAGACTAGACACAGTTGGATAGGAATGCTAAGTGTATGATCTAATTATGCCTTTCAGATTCACTGTTACTAAATGTATTAGGAGAATCTATGACCAATGAATTATGGGAAAAGTTAGGGAATATTTGTATTAGTTTAATTCCTCTGTAAACAAACTTTTCTTTTAAAAAAAGTTGTACATGTTGAGGATGAATGATGGCGACTCCATGAAAAAACATCTCAATTCCTTTAACACTATGGTAAGTTAGTCATTGTATGTTTATATTAAAATTTCCGAAGAAGATAAGTGCATTAGTCTAATATGTTTTCCAGATTCATAGGATAAACTAGTTGCATCTATTGGGAGTAATACAACAACATTGAAGCTTAACAATGTGGTAGCAACCCTGTTATTGGAAGATATGAGATGGGAAACTATGGATTGTCAAACCAAGGATGCCTTATTTGTGAGAGGTCACCCTATAAACATAAATAAAAATAAGTCTTCAAGTGGTAGATCTAAATCTCTAGGACAATCTATAAGGAAATGTTGGAAATATAGTAAATATGGGCATTATAAGAAAGATTGTAGATCCAAAAACATTGATAAAAGTAAGGGTTAGATGATGCTTCTTCCACAAAAGGAAAGGTCTCCTTAGAAGAAAGAGGGGATGTGTACTTGGAATCTACAAGTACACATTTAGATCATCATGCATGGTTGAATGAATTATGTGCATCTTTTCATATGAATCCTCATAAGGAATGGTTTTTTTATTATGAAAAGTATAATGGAGGTATCACTTCATGGGAGATGATTCAACAACCAAGATCACAAGATGTGGAAGGGTTGGTTGTTGCTTAAAAATGGAAAATTTATATCCCTTCCTGGTGTTTTGCATATTGCAATTTTGTCCAAAAACCTAATATCTATGAGTAAGATGGGTGAGGCAAGTGTGTAGAGTATATTTCAAAAGGATACATGCATGATGGTTTGAGGAGAAATGATGTTGATGTGAGGAGTTCAGATTAGAAATTTGTACAAGTTGTTGGGATGCATTATCACTAATTGGTGTAATGGTAACGTTGTTCCTAAGAATGAAACTGATAGAAATCCCACTCTCCCCGTAGAGAAGACAATGCTTTAGCATCAAAGGAGGGGACATATAGGAGACTTAGGGACTTTATTCTTTACATAGTAAAGGTATGGTTGAAAAGATCCATTATTGTTCTTTAGGTTTTAATTTTTGTGAACATTGTGTATATGTTTAACATAATCAAGTGATATTACCATCTAGTGCTACAATGGAAAAAAGGGATCCTAGAGCTGATACATTGTTATGTGTTTGGACCTATACATGTTCCATATCTTGGAGGATTTTTGTACTATGTCTCATTTACAGATGATTGTTCTAGGAAAACATGGTTGTATTTCCTAAAGAATAAATATAAGGTTTTCGAAAATTTAAAAGAATTCAAATCTCTTGTAGAAAACTAGACAAAGAGGAATATAAAAGTGTCGAGGACTCATAATGGAGGAGAGTTCTATGGGAAAGATTTTGAGTAGTTACATAAACAATGGAGAATAGAATGGTAAAACACAAATCCATACAAACCTCAACAAAATGGAGTTGTAGAAAGCATGAACTAGACATTGATGGAAAAGGAAAGAAGTCTACTAAGTGGTGCAGGCATAAAACAAAAATCCTGGGCAAAGGTAGTAGATACTTCATGTTATCTGATCAACTGATCACCTACTCATGAGGCATGGATTGGAAAAAAACCATCTATGAATGTACATCTTAGAATTTTTAGTTGTGATGCTTATGTGCATGTTCCAAAGGAGAAAAGGAGAAAACCAGACAATACAACATAGAATTGTATCTTTATTGGTTATAAAGATGGAGTAAAAGGCTACAAAATTTGGAATATAGTAATAAGTAATATTGCTTATAGTCGTGATGTGATCTTAGAAGTTACTAGTACTCCCAAGCATGAAGATGAACCAAGAATAGGAGAACCAAAGAAAATAGAGTTTGAGATGGAGAATGGAGAATCTAACCCAATGAATGAATATGAGTCAGATGAATCAGATGAAGAAGAGGAACCATTGAACCTAGTATTAAGCAGATCTATTCAAGTAGGGAGGAAAATAGAAAGGTATAGTTTTAAAGAACCCAACTTGTTGAATACAAAATTAAAAATGTCCCCAATGCAAATAAAATTAAACACAGGGAAACAAGCCCATAATTTTTCTCATGCAAATAATATTTACAACAAACAACATGTTGATTTATTCATGCATATAACAACATATATAAAACCCATGAATGAAACTGTTTGAGCAAACAACAAACACATAACATTCACATAAAATGTATACACATCAAAATAAGCATATATAATACAACAAAAACTTAACTTTTAATGGGTCAAACCAACTAGTTGTGTACAGGGGACGTTCCTCCCAACCATAGGCTTGTTGTTCCATTTCTATCAACAACAGACCACCCATGAGCCGAGACTATGCATCCACAAGGAGGTTTGACCCTCTTGGTTGTCCACTCTCCACATTTAGCAGCCCAAAACCTAGGTTCTACTGCAACAACAGTTCCAATACACCAACTCTCTTCCCCTCAACCTGCAGAACCCAAGGAATGGGATCCCCCTTTTCTACGACACAATCCCTCAGGCCTTCCCACTTCCCTCTAGGGCTCCAATGCACTTAGTTATCTAGGAATCTCGTAGTTGGGGACTCTAGTAACTCTTAGCTTCTCTAGGAGTGCTCACAACAACCTTTACAAGTCTCTTGAGCCATTTCCTCAATAAGAAAAAATACATCACAGGTTCACAACCTGATTTTATAGGCATACATCCCTCTTTATCTGTATAAACACAACCAAACAATGGCTACCTTCAAGCAAAACATAGCTAGTTATCTTCCGAGCACTCAACTCTCCTCTTGCTTCCCAAAACATGCTTGTAAAAAACCTCTCCTCTTTTTCCATTTGAATTTCCTTTTCTCCCATGCCTGTTGGTTCTCACTCTTCCCCAAAAGGATTTATTAACTCTCACACTTCACCCCACTCTTTCTTGTACTCAACTCATGCAGTCAATAACTTTAAGAGGTGATCTCACACACCAACCCTCTTACATGAATTCAATGATTGAGTGTTTAATAAGTCAAAGGGAGGATTACATGGTAAAGACACAATAACTTAGGAAATGACATGGGTTTTTCTTTGGACCCCCCTCTATCCCCCTATCTTGTGGAATCATACATGTGTTCATATAAATTACAAGGCTAAGTTCTCTGACCTTTAATCAACATAGATACACATGCATCTCATCCCAACACATATATACATAGGCACTTTGGCCCCCTTTTTTTTTTGCATAGGCACTCCATCCCAAAACCATATATAATGATTTCACAATTTAGTAACTCTTGTAGCAGTTCCAACCAACAATCTCTCATTCCTCTTGGTCTACAAAACCTAATGAAGTGTACCCCCTTCTCCGCCATGTAATCCCTCATGATGTACCACTTCCCTCTAGGGCTCCAACATAGACTAGCTAGGAATTCTCAGAGTTATGGCTCCAGGAACTCCAACTACAACAAATTTCACAATTTGTCGATTCCCACAACAATTCAAACAACAAGCTCCCATTCCCCTCAACCTGCACAACCCAAGGAAGTGTACCCCCTTCTCTAGATTATAGTCCCTCGGGATATACCACTTCCCCAATTTAATATGAAATTTCATATTTACAAATACCAAGTTCATTTATGAAACTAGTGAATTTATTCTATCAAGAGGCTTGGTAAAAATATTTGAAATTTGATATTTGGATGGAAAAAAACTGAGGCTTGATGATGTCTTTGGTGATGAGTGATTTGATGAAGTGGTACTTGATGTCGACATGCTTAGTTTTTGAGTGAAATACTATATGTTTGGCCATCTTCATTGCTAAATGATTGTCGATCAATAAATTAGTTGTTGATTTTTTAATTACACTAAGGTCCTGCAAAATCTCGCACAACCATACAATTTTGCATGTTGCTTCCCAAGATTATATGTACTATGCGTCTACTGAAGAGATGGAAATTGTTGTCTTATTTTTTCAACTTCAAGATATTGTTGTTGAACCCATAGTCATTGAATAACCTAAAGTTGATATTCTATCATCAATTTCACTTGCAAAATTAGCATATGAATATCCAACAAGTGTAAAACTCTTGTTCTTCTTGTAGAGAAGACCAAAATCGTTTGTACCCTGAATGTACCTCATTACCCTATTCTCTAAATTCTGGTGACTTTCCCTTGGTTCTTGCATAAACCTTGAAAGTATGTTGACTAAATATGACAAATCTGGTTGAGTATTTGTCAAATAAATGAGGCTTACGATCGATTGCATGTACCTTGTACTATTCACCAATTCCCCCCCTTCAAATTTTGAAACTTTCAAATTCTTGTCCATGGGGTAAGAGAAGGTTTACAATCTTCCATGCAAAATTTATTTAGAAATTTAGTGGCATACTTAGTTTGACTAAGGAATATATGATTAGGATGTTGAGTTACTTCAACTCCAAGATAATAATGAAGTGGCCCAAAATTTGACATTTTGAATCCTACATGAAGTTCTTCCTTAACCTATTTGATTTAAACTTCATTATTTCTTGTTATGATTAAGTCATAAATATAGAGTACAAGTATCACCAAGTGCTTATGTTGCATTCGAAAAGACAAGGTATTTTCTAATTCACTTCATTGATAACCTACCTTTCATAGGTAATCATCTATTTTTTCATACCAAGATCGAGGAGCTTGTTTCAAGTCGTATACATCCTTCAATAGTTTGTATATGTTAATATCCTTTATCTTCAAACCCTTGTGGTTGAGGCCTGAAGAATTCTTCCTTTAGATCACCATTTAGGAAGGAAATTTTGACATCCATTTGATGTAATTTCCAACCATTTTGTGTAGCCAAATTGATAACCATTCTGATTATATTCCACTTAGCTGTTGGAGCAAAAGTGTAACATCCCCGACCATCCACAGACCGGGTAATGCTACCATGTGGAATATAAACTTATATGATATATATGCATTTTAATCAAAATAAAACACATAACACAATAAACACATAATTACTGCTACTCGTTTAGATTCAAACAAGATTAATAGTAAATACTCATGCAACGAAATACATGATAATATTCAAACATCAGTAGCACAAACATGCATAAAATACATAATTAAGCACAACAATGATACTTATCTTTTAGCTGGAGTAAATACACCAACTG
>JZKD02S1076942.1:0-13177 GCA_000966675.3 Picea glauca
AAAAAGGTTGTGAGTCCATAGTTAAGCTCTTTTCAGACTCCTTAAAATTGAAAATATTGTCGAGTGATCTTGTCTTTGTCACACTCGTTAAAATGGTTTTGAATAGACGTATTTTTGGTGTCAGTTTACCCCTTTTTCAAACTGACTAGACAATTTCCAAAAAAGGTACTCCTTGGATTCTTCTTTTACGTTTTTTCAGACTCTCTAAACGTGAAAAAACTACCAAGCTTACCTTCTCTGGGCTTGTTAAAAATTACACTGAAGGGGGTTTCATTGTGTCTTTCTAATCGCATTTTCATCCCTGCGTCTTTGGCCTAATGTTGGCTCCATATTTCTCTCAACTAAACCTTTGAAGCATGCCTTATACGCAAGCCTTGTAGCACTTTTCCTCTACGACCTGACACCTTGACCCATGGAGGAATTTTCCCTGAGTGTCCTTTTCCTGCACATGTCTCCTTTCTCAGAGCATTAGTGTGTTCCCTGCGCCTGGAACTAGTATGCTTTCTTCTGAAACTCGTTCCTCCTTTGTAACATAGCATTCTTTTATTCTTTTTCAATCTCTTTAAAAAATTGAAAAATACAAAAAAAATCAAAGAACCCAAAAAGAGGGGACGGGAAATACATATTCGTTTTTGGCAGCACAATGAGTATCCCTTAGACAAATCACATCCTTTCATTTTTTCGTCGAGCATTGGGATATAATATGACCTTAGGAAGTTGTTCTCCCTACATAGAGTTGTGTCCTCCTCCGTTTTCTTACTCTTCCAGAAAAATGGAGAGTTTGTGTTGCCTCATGCATCGTGAGCTTATGTCAATGTCATGTTGCCTGAGTCTGATCATCTGTCATGCTTTTTTCCAAGGGAAATTTCACCCAACTTGAGTCGGCCTTTATGCAGTTTGTCTCTTGACCTCATGAGTCAGCCATCCTAAAAGTCCAATCAAGTCTTGATTCAAAATCAACGAAGTTCTCTGCCTGATCATCGAGATCCTCTTGTATTTTCCCAATGAGTCGTCGAATACCTCTGGGTAGTGAATTCATAAACTCACATTGTACTCCTACCCAAGTTTTGAATATCTCGAATTTGTTGCTCGAGCTATGAAGACCTCATCTCCAGCCATCGGGCATTATTAGCTTCTTGAAGATGGATACTATACTTGTATATCTTTGATTTTGAGATGTAGATCCACTGTGTATTTCTCACAGCTACACTTTATATAGTTATATGACATGGATCTGCAGTGTATTTGATTTGAATCCATGATTTATTTCATCCCGAGCATGGGTATGCCCGCATCGGAGAGACAATTGTTATTTTTGTAGATGGCACCTCCTAAACTTTGGTCTCAGGATCACTCAACTTCGTACATTGGTGAAGATTATGTAATGTATTTTGGCCATCAGATGTTTTTCTGACCTCACACATTAGGGGGCATCTGTTATAACCCTAAATTTTTCTACACATGCATACATGGCCTTTGTCCCTCTTACTTACATTTTTTTCCAAATCACTGTTGAGTTTCTCTTCTTAAAAAACATTTTTTTGAAGATGTACGTGCCCTGCACCATTACTGCCGACATACATGCACTTTTTTCACCACTATATCTCATGTACATACACATGATGCACCATTATAGCCCGCATATACTTGCAAAAGTTGCAAGGAATTTGTTGAGATTATAGGTTATTGAATAGTTTCCCAACTAATCCACCTGCTATAACCTGTCACCCAAATGAATAACCATCATTTTGTCATATAAAAGAAGGTGTTGGGGTCTAATTTTACATCTAAGCATAAGAACAATGAAACTCTACCCAATTTCACTTCCCCTCCTTTCCCAAGATATTGCATCCCTTTTTGTGAGAATTGCCTAGTATTCCATTATTATCCCTTCTTCCTCCATCAGAACCCATTCACTTCCCAAGAAGAGATCAGAAGGTTGAGAGTAGAATCCATACAAAGGTGCACTTGAAGTTTGGTGAAGAGGAACTCGGACCAGGTTCATGGAGCAGTAGTCGGATTTGATTGTAAAGGTATAATCATTGAGTTACTAATAAAATATTTACTTTTCCTGTCCCAAATCATGGTGTATTGAATTCTTTTATTGGATTATGTTTTGACATTCTAACATCTAACCCTAATTTGTATATGAAATAGCATGCTTGTATTTTTTTGTTTGTCAATCTTTGGATACAGGTCAGCTCTGGGAGGAGGCGTGCAGTCAGCAAAACTTCCAAGCACGAGGGGATCATCACCAGACGTGGAGTAGAGGTATAGTTACCCGATCTCCCTCATCTTTTCTTTTCTTGTATTAATTTAGGTATGTTTGGGGTAATTAGAGAATTAGTTGACTTTTAGACGGTTAATTGATCTTCCTACATTATGAACCTTGGTGTAGTCATAGGGGGGGGTGGGGGGGTCCCTCTAGAAATTGAATCCCAAGGCCTATCTGGAATAGACAATGGCTGATACAATCTGGTGTTCTAGTTATTTACTTTTGCATACTAGAAAATCTTACATTTGTTCACAAATTTCTTCACCTCTGCTCTCATACCTAGCCAATAGTATGAATTGTTCAACTGTGAAAATGTCTTGTCATGGCCGAAATGTCCTGTTAGGCCTCCATTATGATTTTCCTTCAGCATATTTTCTCTCATCGAGCACTTCGGTATGCAAAATTGGAAACGTTTAAACAGAAATCCATCTTGAATCATATATTATGTCCATTGGCTTTTGTCCCTGAGCACAGGATTTGCGCATGCTTCATATGCTTCTTTAAAATATGGATCATCACAATACATATCCTTAAGGTGTTCAAACCCCGAGGTCTTCACTTGAAATTCCTGCAGAATCAGGCATCCCCTGCTCAATGCATCAACAACTTTGTTAGCATTACCAGAAATATGTTTAATGACAAAAGTGAAATTTTGCATAAATTCTATCCACTTAGCATGTCTCTGGTTTAACTTCTCATGTCTGGTTATGAATTGTGAAGCTTGATTATCGCTATACAAGACAAATTCATTTGGAACAAGATAGTGCCTCCACTTCTTTAAAGCTTGAATTATGGCATAAAATTATTTATCATATGTGGAGTACTTCCTCTTAGTCTCATTCAACTTCTGACTGAAATATGCAACAGGCCTATTATCTTGGCTCAATACTACTCTGATTGCAACTCCACTTGCATCACATCTCACCTGAAATGTCTTTTCGAAATTTTGTAAGACCAAAATTGGTCATTATGTTATCTTCTCCTTCAATATATTGAAGCTTCTCTCGGCCTCTTCTTTCCATTTGAAAGACTTGTGACTTTTCTTCATCATGTCCATCATTTTTGCACAAATTCCACTGAAATCTCTGATGAACTTCCTATAGAAACTCACTGATCCATGGAAGCTTCTCACCTCAAATATACTCCTTGGTGATGGCCATTCTTTGATTGCCTTCACCTTCTATGGATCCATCTTCAATTCATTTGAAGAGATCACAAAACCCAAATATATGAGTTATGTTTTCATGAAAGAGGACTTCTTCATATTAATCAACAGCTTCTCCTACTGCAGTCTCCTCATCACTAATGTCAGATGTCTCAAATGCTCCTCTTTAGTCTTGTTAAAGATCAGTATATCATCCAGATATACAATCACAAACTTACCAATGAAATCTTTCAATATTGCATTCATCAGTATCATAAAAGTGCTTGGGGCATTTGTTGAGACAAACGGAAAACATGCCACTCATACAACCCTTCATTTGTCTTAAAGGTTGTTTTCCACTCGTCACCTTATCTCATCCTTATCTGGTGATATCCATTTTTCAAATCTATCTTTGAAAATAAAATTGCTCCACTTGAGCAATCCATTAAGTCATCCATTCTTGGCAAAGGAAATATGTACCTGATGGTGATATTGTTTATGGCTCTTGAGTCTGTGCACATCCTCCATCCTCCATCCTTCTTTGGGCTCAACAAAGTTGGTATTTTGCATGGGCTCAATCTTTCTCTGACCAAACCCTTGTCTAATAAATCCTGGACTTGTTTATTTACCTCCTCATTCTCTTGAGGTGTTAATCTGTATGTTTCTTTATTTGGCGGACTTGCTCCTGGTATCAAATCAATATGATGGTTGATACTTCTGATGGGTGAAAATGAGTTAGGAAACTCATCCACTACTATGTCAAAAAAATTCTCCAACATCTCCTAAACCTCTTCAGGAAAATCATCCATAGAAGTACTTGTAAGGAAAACTTTGGGTTTCCTCACCACAGCAAATTGCATCTCCTATTCCTTCTTGAACTCACTCAAGAGTTCCTTCCCACTCATAAGAAGTATGATTGTGTTGGCTTCTTCCTTTACTTTCTCCTCTTCTATTGGAAGTAACATGTGTGTTCTACCATTCTTTTCTAAAGTGTAAGTATTCCTTCTCCCATCATGAATGACGTTCTTGTCAAACTACCATGGTCTTCCCAACAAAACCTAAAATACATCCATGGGAATTACATCACACATAATCTCATCTCTATATCCACTGATTTTAAATTCAACAAGACATTATTTAGTTACCATTACCTGGTGTCCTTTTTGCAACCATGAGACCTTATATGGATTCAGGTGTGCAGTTGTCTCCAACTCTAATTTCTCCACCATTTATGTGGATACTAAGTTATCAGTGCTCCCACTGTCAATTATCACCTTGCATACTCTGTCTTTAGTCTTGCAAGTTGTTTTGAACAAATTGTTCCTCTGCACTGGCTTTTCAATTTCTGGCTTTGGTTTTAAGAGAACCTTCCTCAACATCAGGGATTTTCCATCCTCTGCACCTTCTTCTTCAACATTCCTTTTATGTGCTTCTGAAATGTGAGATTCATCTCCTCCTTCTTTCTTTCTCTCGGGACATTCCAAGACATGTGTCATGTCTTTCCACAGGCATAACACCTTACCTCTCCCCCTCTGCTTCTTCCTCTTCCTCTAAGAGAATTTATTCCACCACTTTGTATCCCTCGGGAAATTCCTCCTCTTTCTGAGTGACTATGTGGTTTCTCGGTCTCATTCTTGATTTTATGTCCCTTGTCATGGGCAAATTCCCTTACCTTTGTTTGGACTTCTGCCTCTACTTCGTTGACTATGTTTTCTGGCCAATTTGTCCTCTGCCTTTAGTGCAATCTGATAAGCATCCTCCACTGTCCTCACTGTCATCATGCTAATTTCATCCTGGATTTCATATCTCATGCCATTTATATATATTCTGGCAAATTTTTCTTCGTATTTCTCTCTTTGTCCATCCTTGAAATTCAACTTGTAGAACTCCTCTGTGTACTCTTTCACTATCATGCCCTTTTGTCTTAGGTTCTACAACTTCCTGAACAAATTTATCTGATAATCCTTGGGTATGAATTTAGCCTTCATCATGGCTACCATTCTATCCCAATTATTTATCTTCTGCTTTCCTTTGCTCCTCCTATCAGCCTGCAGTTCATCCCACCATAGTGTTGCATGTCCTTTTAGCCTAGTGACATCATGTCTCACCTTCTTCTCCTCATCAACATCTTCATAATCAAAGTACTTTTCCATGGACCTTATCCATTCCAGTATCTCTTCAGCATCCAAATTGTCTTCATACATTGGGATGTCTATCTTTTCTCTAGCTTCCGACTTCACAACATCTTTCAGTAAGCATTCTTCGGTCGCATCTTCCCCTGCAGGTTCTTCTTTGACCTGTATCTCTTCACTTTCTGCATCACCGTTGTCTCCATCATCAAGTGCTCTTCTCTGGACTGCTTCCATTCCCTCCAACCTCGCACAAAGTTCTCTCATTTCTCTTTCTACAACATGATTGGCTACAGGTGGCTCCACACATCTCCTCGATGGCATTGTGTTGACTAGTTTTCACACACACAGTTCAACTTTGAGTTCCCTTTCGGCTGCCTAAAACAAAATCAAGCTCTGATACCACTTGACGCAGACCCCCCTTCCTTCCTAAGGGTTCCAAGACCTCCTGGTCAAGGATCTTAATATCCTGAGCTGAATTATCTCTTTCGGGCCTTCAGTAGCCCCTAGAAAAAATTACATAGGTCCCCTTTTCTCTTTAGGTGCGGATCATATGGAACCTGTGGCCCCCTCTTCTTTAGCGCTTTTATAAACTTGAAATTCAGGTGCTATCTCCTTCCATTGACCCCTCTTTTCATGTGACCTCGGGTTGTGACCTGGAGCTCAACCTCATGGGCGCTTTGCAACTTCAGGACTCTAACCAGAACCAAATCTATGGTCCACGTCCCCCTTCGCAACCAATGGTTGAGATCTACTTCGGGACTTCATGCTTCGGGAGTACCGAGTGTTCCAACCTCCACTTTTCCCCAAAATGCTTTGTACCCAGAGTTCTAGATCAAACGCCACGCACCTATTTTAAATCAATGGTTCAGGTCCGCTTCGGGACTTCGACGTTCGGGGGTCTTGGACACTCACACCACCTTTTCTCCAGAAGTACTTCGTACCCGAAGTTCTAGATCATGCGCCACACGTCCGCTTACATCAACAACTCAGGTCTGCTTTGGGACTTCAGCATTCGTGAGATTCGAATGTTCTTGCAATATTTTCTCCTAGAGTTTTTTCTTCTGTAGTTAAGGATCATGCGCCACACGTCCTTCTCGTTTGACGGTGGGGATTCACTTCAGGAAACCCTCTGTGTTTATTTCTCCCCACTTCTGAAGTGCACGATCTATTAACGGGTTTCTCCCGTAGATCAACGGTTGCTAACCACTTCGGCTATTCGAGCTTCGGGAGTTTCGAATTCTCCGCACTCACTTTCTCCCAGAGTGATTTCACCTGAAGTTGACGATCTGTCGACACATGTCTCCCACAGATCAACGGATGTAATTCACTTCGGCTATTCTGGCTTTGGGAGTTTCAACTCCTCCACACTCATTTTCTCCCAGAGTGATTTCACCCGAAATCGGTGATCTATCAACGTGTGTCTCTCGTAGATCGACGGTTGTAAATCACTTCAGCTCTTTAGGCTTCGAGAGTTTCAACTCCTCCACACTTGCTTTCTCTCAGAGTGTTTTCACCTGAAGTTGACGGATTTCTTCCACGTGTCCTGTCTCTCAGATCGACATCACGGGCAAACTTTGTTACTCCGTAGATTTCCAAAGGAGCTCACAGCTAATCGCCTCGCAACTTTTCCAGATCTGATGATCTGGAGTGACTCCACTTCCTCTCGAATAAATCCTATCCATTAACTTGTTAAACCTTCAGAGCTTCTCCCCCTCTGAAGATTTCTTCCTGCTATCTTTCCTGAGCTTCGTTTCTCAAATCCTTTTCCCCTTAGAGGGTTCCTTCGACACTTAGTCGACTTTCAAATTTTTGCACTCCTTGCAAAAAATATTCGTGTCCCTTCACGATAAACTCAAGCTATTCCTCCTGAGATTTTTGAGTCAAAGACTTTGTTGACGCACTCCTTGCGTACGATATGCACACTTTGCATATGGAAGTTTCACGCTATGTCTTCTGGGATTTGAGTCAAAAGACTATGTTAAACGCACTCTTTGCATACAGTATGCACTCCTTACATAAGCTTGAGGAAGAGAAACAATTGAAGATTATTCAACACTTCACGGATTCATTCATTCACAGTATATATCATACGTTCATGAAAACATATATATAACAGATAATAGTTACACAACAATACTTCCATGCATTTGAATTAATATCCCTCTGTTATATTCATTCAAAAGTAAATGGCTACAACTTATACAAGCAAATAACAATTAACTCAGCAAATACTAATGTGCCACTATAAACTGTTCAATAGCCTTATGTTCGCAGCATCCGGTTCAGCAGCCTCATTCAAGCGCATCAACAACTATTTATAGAAGAGGACTCTTAGGGTTTCCTCCAGCTACCTATCCTATCAAATTAAAAGCATTCAACTACTAAGCCTCTGTTACAATGAATTTTCTGAGATATGCAGATAGGGGTGGATGCTCCAAATATGCATTGCAATCAGTTTCATTTAAGGAAAACTGATCTCCTCTAATCTTACGCAATCATCCAGTCTTTGATCATTAAATGTTTCTTTAACTTGTAATCCACTCCAAAATATTTCCTCAGGATATGCCAACAGTTCAAAATTTAAACAATCAAAAGGTGTGCTATGAATTGTGCTCGTTGTGCAGTCCACGTGTGCTCTGTTGGCGATGCTCCTGCATCACACACACACACACTTACTTCAACAAACTAAACCACATTTAAGCAAAAGAGAAACATCTACAGAATTAACAATTTATATCTCAATCTCGTTGTTGAAAGATTCTAAGTATGTGCCCTACAACTCAAGATATTATTGATGGAAGAGAAACCATGCATTTCACGCGAAGATTAAAAAATTGATTTTTTTTAATTTATTTAAATTTTATTACATTAAAATTATTATAATGTATTACAAACACTTTCAAATCCACACACTATTCTTTAGCTCGTGGTCCTATTAAAATGATTATAAAAAGAAGAGTGTTTAATTATTTACATGGATGAATTAATATTCATTTGACCATAACTTAGGCAAAAGGGGTATTTTTTCAGTTCAATCACTTTCGATGTGAAGCTCATTTGCTAAAATTTTCAACAATTGGTTGAAGGGAAATCTTTTGTTCATCATATTGACTATTTTAAAACATTTATATATTTTTCTCCATGGATGCTCTTGATGAAAAAAAGGAAATGGCACTTCAAAAACTCTACAAAAATTTTGAACCCTTTCTGGAAAAAGTCTCCATTTTGAAAAAACATACTAGAGGATTAATGAATAGAAGATGCAATTAGAAAATTGACTCCACTCTACTAAAACATAGGAATAGAAGAAAATATTCAAGAATGTGAACAACATTGAATAGTTGTTTAAGAAAGTTGAGGATTGAAAAGATAAACTAGTGGGTTCTAGTTTTCAGTGGTGGAACCAGCTTCAAATTGTACCTACGAATTTGAACAAGAATACTATGATTAAAAACCTAGAAGGCCATATCAAAAATAATCAAGATGAAATAAGGGATTTGAACCGGCCTCAAATTGTACCTAAGAATTTGAACAAGAATAATATGATTAAAAACCTGGAAGGCCATATCACAAATAATCAAGATGAAATAAGGGAGTTACCTTAACTATGAAAAAAGAATATATGAGTGATGATGCAACATAATGAAAACATATTGTTGAGGTCAGAAACGAGAAACAGAGGTTCACTAGGCCAAGATTACTCATTATTAGGAATAGGATTAGAATAGATATTTGAAGTTGACTGATGTCAAGTAGTTAGCCAAAGAAGTAGTAGAGGCAGTAGCCAAAAAAATCCTAACAAAAGAAGCAACTACCTTAGAACAAATTGGAAGATTACAAAATGTTGTGCATGAGATAGTTCAAAGTTTCTTCAAATTCATTGATCTTGTGGGGAAGGATCTCCCACCCTTGGTTCCTATGTTGCATAAGGTGAACCTGGCTATCTCAAGGGAAAGACAATGTTAATGGTTGGGGCTTGTTGGCAACCTATTTTGCAATTTTGTATATTGTGTGCATCCATGTGTTCAAATTATTCATCATGCCCTCTTTAGTCTTTGTGTTGGAATTGTCTATTTTGGATCCCATGCTCTTTAAATTGTATGTATAAATATGTATGTCATCAAATATACAAGGTTGGAATTATGATGGTAAAGATAGAGATTAGACTAGAGGAATTGATCCCTTAAGGGTTAAATGTAGGAGTGATAAGGAATGTATGTATTGTGTTGGACCTTATGGGTGCTAATGGAATGATTATGGTTTGATATATATATATATATATATATATATATATATATATATATATATATATATATATATATATATATATATATATATATATTTCTCTTAAAGTTTTTTTAGCATTAAAAAAAAAAAAAAAAAATATAAGAAAATCAATTAATTCCTTACCTTTTTTAAGGTTCGATAAACCAAATTTGATCTCAATGAAGGTTAACCATCATCGCCATCATCAAACACACACACACACTTACTTCAACAAACTAAACCACATTTAAGCAAAAGAGAAACATCTACAGAATTAGCAATTTATATCTCAATCTCGTTGTTGACAGATTCTAAGTATGTGCCCTACAACTCGAGATCTTATTGATGGAATAGAAACCATGCATTTCACGTGAAGATTAAAAAATTGATTTTTTTTAATTTATTTAAATTTTCTTACATTAAAAATATTAGAATGTATTACAAACACTTTCAAATCCGCACCCTTTTCTTTAGCTCATGGTGCTATTAAAATGATTATAAAAAGAAGAGTGTTTAATTATTTACATGGATGAATTAATATTCATTTGACCATAACTTAGGCATAAGGGGTCTTTTTTCAGTTCGATCACTTTCAATGTGAAGCTCATTTGCTAAAATTTTCAACAATTGGTTGAAGGGAAATCTTATGTTCATCATATTGACTATTTTAAAACATTTATATATTTTTCTCCATGGATGCTCTTGATGAAAAAGAAGAAATGGAACTTCAAAAACTCCACAAAATTTGTGAGAGGAAAGTAGTCATACTTCAAGAATCTAATGACAAACTATATGATGAAATTGTCTGCTTGTAAGATAGTAATGTAAAGATTCACTCTAGAAATACTTATTTGCATAGTATAATTGCTCAACTTAAGAACAAATCATTTCATTGTAAGACTCTATTACCCGGCTTCTTGAAGAAGTTGTTCCACTTTAGGATGATAATGTCCATCTTCTTTTATAAATATTGAGATTTAAAACATGATTATGATCTCCTACATCAGTAGTTAGAAAAGAAGGACAAGTGCATCCAAACTTTGTGCACCTTGAACCAAGGATTTGTGATAAAAAGTAAGCCAATTAAGTAGCACCAAAAGTCATTTGGAGGATTGCAAGAATAAATTACAAACTTTTGTTTCATCTATTCTTAAAAATTGTGATGAACTCATTGAGAGTTGGACAATTCAAATTAATGCAATGCAAGAGTCCAATATCGATGCTTCTCAAATGCTCCGGGATGAAGTAACAAAGAAGGAAGAACCACTTCAAAAGGAAGAACGCCTTGCAAAGGGATGTTCAATTATATTTAGAATGCAACTTTTCTCATGTATTATTGTCTAGTCATGAATTATTTGCTCCATATTTGAAAAGCACACAAAAGGAATTGGTTCAAAATTGCTTCGTCAAATAGATTATACAATTGGTGGGCTTGGTAAGAATGGTGAGGTAAATGTTATATTATGTTTGAGATGAAACCAATGAAAGCGAGGCTTCAATATATTTTTACCACATCACCTTATGCAAGTCCTCTGATCTCCTAATATTTTTTATCTGCAAGAACCAAATCATGCACCATATGTTGATTTGTTTATTGATGCTATCACAAAACTTGAATCTATTACTTTTAATGATTCTTATGTTGTTTAGCTAGAACCACGATCTACACCTTTTGTTCAATAGGAACCATATTGTTCATCATTATTATCTCAACCATATCGGTGACCTAATCAAAGTGAGGGGATTAATTCTTTCTCTTCATCCAATTATTGACATTTTAATTATCAGATTCTTTGGTATGGTAATTGTTCTTCCTGTAGATCCAAAGTGAAGATATAGATAGAAATATCTTGGATCAATACTCACTACTAGGGCTTATTGTGGTTGGGTTGATGATTAGTCATGAAGACATTTGAACAGTTGTTTGAGGACTTTATATCGACTTGTTTCATCAACTATGCAACCGCACATCCCTCATTGCTCATTTCAATTTATTGGTCGTAACAACAATCTCTTAATGCAATTCTTGAAGGCAATGTTCTTGTTGCTTCTTTGTACTTGTGCATCTGGAAAGACCACTTGTTGTTGGGAAGATCACGTGTTGTTTGGAGCACTTGTTGAGCCTTTGACGCTCTTGCTCAATTTGTACATGGTCAACTCTCTTGTTTTTCCTTGTTTGAGGCATTCTTCTTGATCTTCGTTATTTGGCCTCATTGCATCTTCATCAAATCACACTAAACTTCAGCATGACTATTTTCCATCTTCTATGTCATTGGTTTTGTAGAGGTTTGTGTGAATATTTTGGGTTTCTTAGAGGCTACAGTTATGAAGAATGACTCTTCACTACAAGCTTGTTATCTCCTCATCATGGTCGATATGTTGTCATCTTTCGTATCAATTTTTTCCCTACCTTGAAATTAAACATGATGGGATTATTGTATGCTTATTTAACCATTTTTTTCCTACATATTTACCAAGTGCACAGAAAAGGAAGATATTGATGAATTTTATTAGGTTAAATAAGTTCTCTCTCTAAATAAATGTTAAGAGGGATATTACATTTACTATTTATTTGGAGCAAAACCGTGTATCTAGATGGCATAAAAATATAAGGTTTTGACTTTTATAAATTTACCATATATGGCTACCATTTAACTCCATGTTCCATTGGAGTATTTATTCCTCATGTTCCATTAGAGTATTTACTAGCCAAAGGTATAAGTGAGAGTAGGGTAAACATTTTTCACATTTTAAATGTGGAAAACAAATGAGTATTGATGAGCACTTTAAAAAATTGTGTTATAACATGTGTTCATAAGATTTTATAAAATCTTACTTTCTCTAATTTATAGTCTAAATCCTAGTTTATAAAACTTATTAAGGATGAATCTCAATAAATAGAAAATAATTTTATTTTGCAAATTTTACTATTTTACTGTGATAGTAATTATTAGTTTAGTTGTAGTACTATGATAGTAATTATTAGAAGAGATCATCTTGATCTTATTATTAATTTTTTATTTACATATATGCACATTTTCACTTTGACGGGGATGGTGATGCCCTCGTTGCGCACTTTGAAGATATGGATTAAAATTACCCAATTTGAAGGTGTGCATTTGTATATTAAATAAATGTATAGCTTCACTCCCCACTATATAACCAAGTGCACACCTTCATCCCTACCACTCACCCACCCATCCACCTTCCCAATTTCCTAACTCTCATGTAACCCACACTCCCAATTTTCTAACTTCCCTGTAATGTTAAATTTAAATTGTAAAAAATATATTATAAATAAATTTAATTTGTCCTATTAAAATTAATAAATTTAAAATTTAGATTCCAAAATTCATAAAA
>JZKD02S1076997.1:0-25294 GCA_000966675.3 Picea glauca
AGGCCGACAATGTTGAGTACAACATCAAATTCCAATTTGACTTTGTAGAATTGATCATTTGTTGTAGAATCGTCTTGAGGTACTTATTCACAGTCTCCACCTAACCATTCTCTTGTGGGTAGTAGGGTGATGAATTCTCTTTCCTCACCCCAAGATTTGATGTTAACTTAGACATTATTTTATTCTGAAAGTAACTTCCATGGTCAGTGACAATCTCCTTCGGGATGTCGAACCTTTCTATTATTTGATTGAAAATAAAGAGAGTTGTTGTATCGCCATCACTATTAAACGTTGGCATAGCTTTGACCCACTTTGTGAAGTAGTATACTTCTACAATGATATAACGATGCCCCCTGAATGAATTCAGGTGGCATGAAGTATAATCAATCCCCCACTTGGTGAAGGGACCAACTGTAATGACGGGAAACATGGGAGCGGGGTGTGCCCTCATATTTCAAGAGAAGATTTGACACAGGTGGAACTTCTTGACCAATTAAACACAATCCTTGATTAATGTTGGACAAAATTAACCGACTCATAGAATCTTTTGGGTTGTTTCCAACCTAGAAAAATGACCACCACATGCTCCAATGTAGAAGTTGTTAAGAAAAATTTCTTCTTCCTCATGAGTGACATCGGCAAAGGATGCAATCTACACTTTGACAATACAAAGTGTCATCGAGTATGAGATATTTTTTTTCCTAATGGCATATATGTGGATGCTCATCACGAGAAGCAGAGGCGGGGCACTTCAAATTCTGGAGATAGACTAGTACATCTTCATACCATGGGTCCAAAGATGAAATAAGAAAAAGATCTCCTCTAATCGGTGATTCTCTGGGCATAACCTCACCTGATTGGACCGAAAGTTACGAGATAAGTTCTGCAAAGACCAACAACTTTTTAGATTTCATGGAAACAAAATCCAAGTAAAATTCCAAGAGGATAATGATCCATGTACTGATCTTTCCACCGATGATGCGTCATGTCAACATGTATTGAAATAGATTCATAACAACAAAGACAATGGTCTTACAAAGCATAATATAATGACAGAACTATTCGACAACATGCCCTAGTGCCAACGCCAGCTTCTCAACACAGGAGTAGTTGAGTTCCGGTCCAACTAGGCCTTGGCTCAGGTAATAAATCACATGCTCTACAAGCAAATTGTCCTCTTGAACCAAGACCATACCGATGGTCGATTCTACAGTGACAAAGTACAATAAGAAAGATTTATTATAATGAGGAGGTCGGGGCAGAGGGGAAGACGTGAGGGTGCGTTTCAATGCTTTGAAAGAGAACTGAGCGACTTCACCCCAAAATAAAGGGACTCCCTTATTCAGTAAATGCATGAACCCTTTAGTGATCTCGACATAGTTTGTGATAAAACACCTAAGAAAGTTTACTTTACCCTTTAAAATTTGAAGGTGAGGGACTGTGCACGGGGGAGTAAACTGAACTATCACCTCAACCTTTAGAGGATTGACCATGATTTATGTTGGCACAGGGGCAGACCCAAGGTTCAACTCTAGTAGTGCACCAACAATCCCTAACTATTGGCCCTTTCGGAAACACCTCCAGGGCAGATGCAGTCTCACCCAAAGTAGAAATACAGGGTTGTAGGAAACAAGTGTACACAACTAGAGGAAATGCAAAGTGGATCCAGGAAAACAACACACAACAATCTAGTTATTATTTACCACACTTAAGTCTACTTCACACAGTTATATCCCTAATCTAACACAAAAATACAACACAATATAGAAGATAACAAATAATACAACATCAATCACACATAACAACAAGATATACATGGTTCACCCTCTCCTTAGGGATACACCCACATAACTGTGTTTCTTGATATATTATATGAAAATATATAGTTCTATTTGCACACTTAGATGCATATTTCTCTCTCTCTCTCTCTCTCTCTCTCTATTTCTCCCTTCCCTCCCTGCACACCCAGCTGCAGGGTTAATCTTCGCACCTAGCTGAAGATCTTACAATAAAGAATTAATACCATTCTCAACAACAACACTCAATAATGAACAACCACGATCATAATGTCAATGAACCAACTATTGAGAAACCCTATCGAATCTCCTAGACCTTTATTTACACATTACATGGAAAATGTCTAGGTGTCAAAACCCTAGATCCAAAACCCTAGGTGCTAAAACACTAGGTAAACTTGACCCATGTTTTCAGGGCTTCACCAGCCTATATTTCCTTCTTTCCCATGAGGTGCTCCAAATATCCCGTTGGCATGTTTTCCCACTTGTTGAGTTTTCCGTGATCCATATTCTTTGTTGATATTTCTTCCTTGATCTTCTCTTCTAACGGCTATCTTTTCCTTTCTTTTCTCCTTGTTTTCTACCTCTTTTCTCACTTCGACCCTTCCTCGGTTTATGTTCTTTCTGTGCAGTTTGTACTTTTCCTTTATTCCTTAATCTTCACTTTCTTAACTAACCAAGGGCCAACAGGCCCCCAACACTCACTTGTGACTCATCTCAAGTCATTGCAAGACTGATTCTTTTGTTTTACTTCGACTACAGATTGTGTGGAGGAGCCCGTGCTTTCTTCATTATCCCTCCCTATCATGTGCAAAATGTATTTTTTATGTCTGGCACCCAGTTTCAAATACACCTGGTACATAGACCCTTCTTCCTTAGTTTATATTGAGAGTTGTGAAGAAGCTAGTTGTCATAATACAATTTCAATCAGCTCCCATTTACCAAACCTTCTTTCCATTCTCCATTAAGGGTCTTCAACTGCACAACTCCTCCTTCTCTAACATAGGCAACCTCAAATGGCCTGAGCCAATGTGTCGTGAACTTCCCTGGATGCTTCATGAACTTATTGTCATATAAAAATACCAAGTCTTCTTTCTTTAATTCCTTCCTCTTGATATGTCTTTCATGGTAATAATTTTATCTTTCTTTATGTACATGTTGATGAAATCCCACAATAAACCTATCTTCTTCCAGTTCTAGCAACTGCGCAAGCCTATCTTGAACAACATCAGTGTCATCCATATCTATAAATGCTGCAATTATTAAACTAGGAACCAAGTATTTTATAGGTACCACTGCTTCTACGCCATATACTAACTTAAATGGGGTCTTCGTTGTTACCTTCTTGCAGGTAGTTTTGTAGGCCCATAACACTGTTGGAATTCTTAAATCCCAATCATCTATGTTCACATTGAAAATATGTGTTAGTGTTGTCTCTAAGATCTTATTGAAATCTTCAATTGTATCACTCACCTGTGGGTGGTATGGGTGCTCTTCTTATGGTGAACTTCGAATTCCTGCATCAAGTCTTCAATAGTTTTATTGATGAAGTGTGTGACTTGATCACTGATGAGGATCTTCAGGCATCCAAATCTAGTTATGATATCTTCAAAAATGAACTGTGCATATGTAGTTTCACTACAATTCTTAATTGTTCTTGCTTCCACCTATCTGGTCAAATTCTGTATCACAATAATAATGTATCTCTCTCTTGTGCATCTTCGTAGTGGGTTAATAGGTCCCACAAAATGAATGGCCCATTTTTCAAATACTTGTAGTGTTAATTGTGGTGCCAAAGGAATATCATGTCTTCTAGAAGGCTTTCCTACTCTCTGACATACATCACAGGCCTTGTAATATTCATGAGCATCCTTGTGTAAAGTAGGCCACCAAAGGCCGACTCTGAGGATCTTCTATGCTGTGGATTTTCCTGCATAGTGTCCTCCTGCGATGCCTTCATGTGATTCTTCCAGAATCAATGGTATTTATGCCTCCATAACGCATCTCCTCAAGATCTCATCAGGTACCATCTTGTACAACTGTCCAGCTATCAGTTGAAAATTGACAGCGTAGACTACCGACTATTTCTTCTGCATAACTATATATTCATGAGGTGCCATTCCTGTGGATGGGAACTGAATTATGTTGGTGAAGTGATCATCAACTTTCCTAATGGCCAACAACTATGCCTCTAGTAGTGTATCTTCCAGACTAGTAGGTTCCTCTCCATGTTCTAACCTAGATAAGTGGTGAGGTCCCTTGTTCATTCTCCCTGGCTTAACCACAATCTCAAAGTCATATTCCTAGAATAAAATATCCATATGCATATTCTTCCCCCCAACACTGTCTTGTTGACTAAGTATTTCAATGGAGAATGGTCAGTGAACATCTTAAAATTTCCTCCCAATAAACAATGTCTAAACTTCTGCAGTGCTATACCATATCCAATCCTTCTCTTTCATTCATAGTATAGTTCCTTTTAGTTGTAGAAAGATTCATGCTTGCAAAGGCTATGGGTTGGTCAATATCTCCTGCACCTGGCTATGATAAAACTTCTCCTAATTCTATTGATGAAGCATCGACATGAACATTGAACTCCTTACTCCAATCTAGGAAAACCAAGATTGGCATAGTGACCATTTTCTTATTTAGTGTGTCAAAGCCCAGCTGACATTCTTCTATCCATTTGAACTTACTATCTTTCTTTAATAGCTTCTCCATAGGTGTTTTTATCTGTGCATAATATTGAATGATTTTGTTGTAGTATTAGTGTGTCCTAGTGTAGTGCATAGCTTTCTGACCATAGTAGGGGGAGGTAGATCGACAATGATGGCAATCTTGGAAGGATCTACCAAAAACCCCTACTTACACACAATATTCCCTAGAAGAACTCCAAAGGGTGAAAAGAAAATGCAGGTTTTCAAATTCAGGGCAATTTGAAATTGTCTGCACTTATCTAACATCAATTGTAAACATTCAATATGGTCTTTCATTAGGCTAAAGAGAGTCTAATCATCAAAATAGGCTTCCAAGAACTCATGTAGAAAGTCCTTAAATGCTTCGACCACCGCCTTGGAAAATATGGATGGTGCATTCTTTAGGCCAAAACACCTCACAGTATACTAGAACGACCCCCATTCTGTTGAAAATGTGGTATTATGTCGATCTACTTAGCAATTCTAATCTGGTGATAAACTGAAAACCCATCTGTGAATGAGTAAACCTCTTGTCCTCCTACATTATCTAGGACTTAGTTCGTAAACGTTGTAGGGAATGGGTCATGTAGACATGCATCGTTCAACTTTCTTAGGTCTACACAAGTCCTGATTTCTCCTGTCTTCTTATATTGGACCACTATAGGGATAATCCATTCAAATTATTCAACAGGTACTATGATTCCTACTTCCATCATTCTATCCAATTCAATCCTAACTTTATGATTATATTTGGGATTCAATCTATAAGGTCTCTACTTGATATGTTTTTCATCTGGTCTCAGAGGGATCTTCGTTTCTCCCATGGGCCCTTTAATTCCCTTCATATCTGTGAACTTGGTTGGAAACAAGTCCTAATATTCATGTAATAGTTCTGTGATCTTTCTAATAGTGGCATCATCCCAATAGTCTCCCACATTTTCCATCTTAGGTGCTTGTTCTATTCCAATGTTAACTTTCTTGATTTTAATAGGTTGTCCAACAAAGGGTAATTCAATCCCAGGTCCTTCTATGTCTCTGTGACCTTTAGTTTATGCAATGTTTACATCTCTAGGGTCATCATCCTCATCAGCATTAACATTGTAGTAATCTTGTAACTGTTGAAGAGGCGTAGTCCATTGATCTTCTTCTTTCTCAAGAGGGAGGTTAGGTGCCTCCTCAAAGACTTTTTGTCTTACAATGTGTAACATCTGATCTACTGTGGGGTACTGGATTTCAAATAAGAATGTAGCTATAAATTTATGAGTCATTACATACTATTCTGTAGTGATGAGGCACAATTCTTCTTGAAGGTACCAACTGACAGGTGTAGTATCCAAGGTGTTAATGAAATTGTGCACCCACTGTTCTTTAGGGATGTTTCTCTAAGCCTCCTCACAACTTCTCATGTGGTCCTTAGGACACCTCTATCCTGTGTAATGAAATTTACATCCTTCTTCTTACTCTAAAACGTGCACTATCAATAAGGTGTGACATTGTGTCCACTCCATTATGTTTTTCTTGTGTTCTCCCCACCATCTAGCTAGTGTGGCTTTCAAGGCTTCATACAATGCCAATATCCTCTGTTGTACTGGTACCATCTTCTCTAATTCCACTAGAAATGACTCTAAATGATTCAATCCATCAAACGTTGGAAGGTTACTTACTTATATGCCAATCCAACGAACTAGTTTGGTCAATCTGGCACATCACCGTGTGGAGAATTCATACATCTTGTTCTTCCAATTTTCTAATGCCTCTTCTGAATCTAATGAGCATGCACTTTCACTTCACCAGCTGAGGATTTATCTAATGTAGGATTAATGTAATCCTCTTGTTTTGTTGTCATCTTGTAAATGTTATCTAACTCATATGCACAGTCTTCTTCCCTGATAGGTTCTGTGTATTTGTGACCTTCATCTGGGTCTAGAGGTGCAATGAATTTAAGGCCACTACCTTAAAATATCATTCTTCTCTTCTTTAGGTCAACGACAGTTGAATTGTTGAAATCCCAATCAATTCCTAATAGCACAGGATAAGGAAAACTATCATCAACAATCTCAATTAATTCAAGGTATGCAAATGTCCTTACCCCATCAACGTCTATAGGGACATGCTACAATCTTCCAAAGGGGATCACTGCCTACTGATTATCCATCCTGAGCCTAATAGGAGAGTAAATCAAACTGGGTTTTCCCATCAGTTCCCAAGTCTTCTTCATCATAACATTGATTTATGATCCCAAGTCGAGGACCACATAGTCCACATTGTAGTCTCCAATATAAAAACTAAGGTGTAATTCTTTGTTTGTTCTCCTTTTTCTTGATACTTGGTTCATAGCTCTACTCAGTATAGAATCTATTTTCCCAATTTCATACTGTCCCACTAGGTGTTGTAATTCTTGTACAACATTTTCATCTTTAATCAAATTGATACATGTATATAAGAAGTCCATGAGTTTTCTTACCTCTTTTCCTTGTTTGTCTATAGCAGACTGATCAAATGCTAGTGGCATTTCAGAGTCCCTTACTTCTGGTTGTGCCTTAGATGAAGAAGCTTTTCCTTCTACAAATTCTTTCCTTTCTTCCTCAAAAGTATGCCTCTCTCTCCTTGGATCAAACAACTATTCCTTCTCTCTAGCTCTTTCGATCCCTGATCCTTCTGCAATATTTCCTGGGGTTTCTCTTTCTTCCCCTGTAATAATGCCCCCTCTAGTAATAACAATGACTATGGGGTCCTCACTGCGAGGTTCTGTTGATATTAGTTGAACTTGCTGGTTTCCTCCTCATCTCTCCTGGAGTTTGTCTAATAATATTGGACAATCCTCAATGACATGATCGAAGGAGTTACAATAGTTGCAAGTGGTACAAGGGTTCTAACAATCCATTTCCAAATGTCTTGGATGTGTGCAATTATAATAGATGATTTGTCCTCTACCTCGACCCATACCTCCTCCTCGTCTTCTTCTTCTGAATCCATCACAAGGGTTAAAGTTTCCTCTTCCTAGGGAGTTGAACTGCGTACTATTTCCTTCTTGCTGTGTTTCTCCTTGGATCCTATATGTATCCCTTGATCTTTCATGCAAGAGATCATAATCCCTACAATCCTTCTCATCATGTCCCACAGACTTACATAATGTGCAGTAAATATTGGTAGGTGTCTGGACATATTTTTCCATATAATAACATTCACCGAGGAAATATCTCATTCTACATACCTCGCACCAGGGTACAATACCCTGATTCAGAGGAATAGGTGCTCCAGAGGCCAAGTATTCATGAAATAAGGGGAAATTCTCTTTTTCATGGCCCTCTGATTTACATCTAATACACCAGATATATTCTCTTTTCTCTTTTACTTTATCATTCTTCATATATTCGACTTGCAAAGATAAAATATTTAACTGATTCAATATTTGACTCATACATGGGCTAGATTCTCCTACAGGGGATGCTTCTAGTTTCATGGAAATCTCTAGAGATTCATCCTGCGAAGAAATTTTCTGTAGCATCGGAGGAACTCTGATATGTGGCACGAGGGAAACAATGAACCATTCTTTATTTTGTTCATCTGGAATCTAAAAATTCAAATGGCATGTCAAGGTCTTAAACCTCTGATAGAACTCCCAAATAGGTTTAATGACCTTCTACTTGATTTACTTTAGTTCTGTAATACATTGTGAATCTGACTTGGGTTTGTTGAATTTTTCACTCAGTGCAATCTTAATGTTATTCAGCGGTTTAGTCTATTTAGTCACTGTAGAAAACTTCATGTACCCACTTAGTGCGATATCCCTCAAGGTAGTAATGAACTGATCTCTCTTGACAGTTTCGTCAGTGACTTGCTTGATACTCCATACAACTTCGCATAAGAACCATTGTTGGTTAGGATCTTTAGATCCATCTCCCCTAAAGATGGGTAACCTTATTTAATCTTCCATAGATCTTCCTTGGTTTCTTGGTTGAGTATGTACTAAACTTCCTGTAACAATACTCAGATGGCTCTGACTACTTTTGTTACTCTGGTTACTTACTGCTGCTAAAACAACAAGAGGAGTAGTAGTACTTACTTCGACAGTAGGCATAGTTCCTGAAGTTTCTATCTCTCCTTGGGAAAGTTCTTCAAATCCTACCTCCTCTGTTCTTGTGGCCTCTAAATGTTCTTCATCTGTTAGATTTTCTTCTTCTCCACTATAGATTCCCTCGTCTCTATAGTTTTTTCTTAAATAGGTTTACAAGAGGAAGCTCTTTGAATGGTCTCCCACTACGCATGAGTCTAGCCTCTGTATCATTGTCGCTGTCTAAATTCTTGAATATTAGCTTCACTGTATCTTCATGATATTCTTCTCATGCAATACCATCTTAATCCTTAGCTTCAAAAAGTGTAGGAACTTCCCTCTAGGTCCCTTAAAGAAGTACCTCTCTACTTGACTATATGATTCAACTGTGTCAATGGAAAACTTAGTAATATACCCTCCAATAGTTCTATCAAACTAGAGATTCACCGCTATAGACATAGTGTTATCAACTCTCTTAAAATTCTTGATCATTGTTTTTTTCCAAACTACAGGTGGTCTATATCTGATCTCAAACTAGGTATGTTGTAATCTGGCTAACCACTAGTATAACTCCTTATGAACTCCTCCAAAGAAAATCTCATGTATGTCTGTAAAGATGTACCTTCCCTACCAGTATTCTACACTAATATTAGGTTTCTTGTTTTGGGCTTCAACGAAGTCCTTTTCTTGTTATTCTATCCACTTTTGAATTTTTTTCTTCGATGGGAACCACCTTGAAATTCCCTCAAAAAAATCTTGTTCCTAGAAACAGAACCATTTGTTGGCACAGGGGAAGACCCAGGGTTCAAATCTAACAATGCATCAACAAGCCCTAACTACTGGCCCTTTCGACAACACCTACGGAGAAGATGAAATCTCACCCAAAGTAGCAATAGGGGGTTGTAGGACACATGTGTCTACAACCAGAGGAAATGCAAAGTGGATCTAGGAAAACAACACACAACAATCTAGTTATTCTTTACCACACTTAAGCCTACTTCGCAGAGTTATATCCCTGATCTAACACAATAATGAAACACAATATAGAAGATAACAAATAACACAACATCAGTCACACATAACAACAATATATATGTGGTTCACCCTCTCCCTAGGGATACATCAACATAACTGTGTTTCTTGATATATTATATGAAAACATATAGTTCTATATGCGCATTTAGCTATATATTTCTCTCTCTGTGTGTCTTTTTCTCCCTTCCCTCCCTGTGCACCCACCTGTAGGGTTAATCTTTGCACCTTGCTAAAGATCTTACAATACAGACTCAATATTGTTCTCAACAACAACACTCAATAATGAACAACCAAAATCATAATGTCAATGAACCTCTCGACTTTCCTATAACTTTATTTATACATTACATGGAAAATGTCTATGTGTTAAAACCCTAGATCCAAAACCCTAAGTGCTAAAACCCTAGGTCAACTCAACCCACGTTTTTAGGGCTTCACCAACCTTTCTTTCCTTATTTCCCGCAAGGTGATCCAAAGCGTCCATTAGCATCTTTTCCTGCTTGTTGAGTTGTCCACGATCCGTATTCTTTGTTGATATGTCTTCCTTGATATTCTCTTCCAATGACTAGCTTTTTCTTTCTTTTTTCCTTCTTTACTCACTTCGACCCTTCCTCCGTTTATGTTCTTTCTACTCAGTTCGTACTTCACCTTTATTCCTTAATATTTTCTTTCTTACCTAACCAAAGGCCAACAATCCCTATCGTCAAAACTATGAAACCTAGTAGACGGCCTAACATCATGCATAAACTACACTTCTTCGGATTCAAGTGAATCTGATAGTAGTGACATCGCTCAAAGATTAGTCAGAGGTGCATAGGATGATCAACTCTCTTATGAAATCATGATGATAAATCATCAAGATAAGCCTCGAATATATTTCAAAGGTCATGGAAAGCAAAAGACATGGCCCACTGAAAAGTGGCTCCAACATTCTTCTGGCCAAAAGGCATCTTCCGATAAGAAAATGTACCCCACAGACAGATAAAATTTGTTTTATGTTGGTATTTGTGCTTAATCTGTATCTGATTGTATCCTGAAAAACCATCCATGAAATAAAATACCTCACAACCTCCACATTCTTCGACAATATTATCAATTAATGGGGTGGGGAAATTATCCTTTGGACATGCCTTATTCAAATCATAGAAGCCCATACATATGCGAATTGCTCCCTGCTTTTTATTGACCAGAACAAGATTTGACACCCATTGAGTCAACTGAACGAGGTAGATGAAACCGACTTTGAGCAGTTTCTCTACTTCAGCCTTAATAATTGTCGCTTTCCAAGGATTAACCAGTCTAAGATTCTTTCAGACCTACTTGGCATCAGGAAAATTTATTATTTAATGTTTGAAAATTCTTGGATCGATGTCTGGCATTTTCTCATAAGACCAGGAAAAAATGTCGCAGGATTCCTTAAATAAATTTGTATAGATCTGAATCTCTTCAGGGGAGTAGTCTGCTCCGATGAAGACATTCTCCACAATGCCAGGGGTTCTGGAGATGTAAATAGGTATCGTTTCAATGATAGTTTCCATGTTACCCTCAACATAATCTATGTTCATAGCTAGAGGATTAATAGGACATGACCTATCTCTAGTCATAGTCAACATGGATTCTCCTGCCTCTATTCTTCTCAACTCTGGGAGGAAATATTATTTGTGATGGAGATCATCCTGGGGTCTATCTTGACCAGTCAATGCCTCTATAATCGCCTCGTCAGAGGGAAAGACCAATTCTAAAGAATCAATAATGGTGAGAGAACCTTGAGCCCAAAAAGGCTCTAGAACTAGATCTAACTCCTATGTGGGAGTCGGACCAGGGTCGGTCAAATCTTGCTAGAAAATACTGTACACAACTTCTATCATGGACTAGGGCATGGACATGCCATGAGGCCCTGTCCCTTCCATAGAAGCCTATGGGGAAGGAAGAGTCCATGGATCATTAAATTAAGTGGTTCTAAATGAAAGTAAGTGGTTCAGCCTTAGGTTGGTTGGGGACAGTCGATATCATATTGACATTGCTAGAAGGAGGCGAGAAATCAAAAGTACCCATCAAAGGTGGGAACAAACCAACCCCCATGTTGACGATGCCAGGTTGAGGGTTATCAATCATCGAGACCATGGATGCCCTCAATGAAGGGTCAGGTATGGATAAGGACAACTAATCAATGGTTACAATTCCTCCCTCATGTGGAAACAATAAGAGCCGAAAAACTATGGAAACCACTTCATCCATTGCATAATTCCAACTCCTCCCTAACAGGAGGTTGTAGTCGAGAGGAGGCTATATTCTTCCCTACTAACTGCACGGGGAAAGAAGGGATGATTCCATGTGGTTAGAAACAATGACTTTCAAAATCAGTAAGCATAGTAGGTTATGGAGACAAAACAGGTTGGTCAATGGCCTTCCAACATGCCAATGACATCACGCAAGTCGAGGTACCCTCATCAACCACCGTACATAAAATATTTCAAGGAAAATATTTTTTGGGGTGAGCCACTACTATCTAAAAAACCACGTGGTAAGGGAGACGAGACTTCAAGTTGGTCATATCAAGCATGATCGTTCCTGGATTATAGGTCTCAACAGATCCTAAGGTATCTAACATAGCATTTCTCTATGAAGGGCATCTTTAGATGAATTCCAAAGAGGACATCGTGTAAGGGGTTTGTGAAAAATCCTCCACCACAGAGTAGTTATCGGTGGCCCTCGCATTCAGATTATGTGAAGCTTTCTTGAACTCCCCTTTCAAGATGCATGTCATTGTTTCTCCCATCGTCCTCTCAATCTGGAGAGGAACTAATGGGTTTTCAACTTCTTTACCCTTCTCAGTAGTGTTTGGAATTTTGTAATCGTGTGCCCTAGTTTCTATGTGAGCATCACCTTTTAACATATACACATTCACGAATAAGGGATTACTAGAAGACGGAGGGGGTCCTTGACTGCCCCCATCCACACTCAAAGAGGCTTGAGTCAAAGTTTTCTCATGTAGAAATGGTTTTTTTAACACAACAGGTTGTTGTTGTGCCAATAACATCTAGGCCTCCGTAAGACAAGGGAACAGGTGAGTTAGATGGTATTCCATGCAAAGGTTACATGGATATTTCGACTTTCTTTTTTCTATGTTTCCCCTACCAACATTTTTGGTGGGTTTCTTATCCCCCTTACCCTTCTTGTTTCATTGTTTCTTCTTTCCGTATATGACCGCCACCGTAAGGGAAAGCGCTATAGGGGGTTGAGGTGCCCCCCATGGAACCTTGCAAAAGAGTGTTTGAGCTCCCTTCCCTTAGACCCATGGTTTGTAGGGTGGAGTAAGAGAGGACATATTTCATACCAAAGTTGGGCATTCTTTATGAAAACAGAGGACCCGTCGCACTCTATGTGAATGGAGTAGAGATCACCGCCATARACATAATCAAACCAYTGCCCGAAGTAGAGGYGGTTGAGACCATTTTGGTCCAGACCAATGGAGGTGGTTCAGGAGGTGGAATACCCCCAGTAGTGGCATTCATTGAGGGAGTGTGAGCACTCCTTGACGAGGTAGCATCATTTACTTCCATATCTTCTTGAAAAACTATCTGACGATTGTGATGTGTTACCCTTGGAGGGGAAAGATGTATCAAAAGTGGTGCCAACAAGTCAGAGATTGGAGGGTTGAAATTCTTGAGAGCTTTTGCTCCAAGGTTGGAAATAGTTGGTTCCTCCAGATTCGAGTGTTCTCCTCTTAGAGATGGATCATGCATAGTTTCCTGCGACCTAGTTTCCTCAAATGACCCTTGTTGGTCAAGTCTTCACTGTAATAGTGGTGGTGGTGGCTCTAATTTAACTGGTTGTAGGACCAAAATCCTCCATGACTAGTGGATCTCTTTATCCTCCACTTTGTGGAAATATCAATGACACAATAAGGATTTTACTAAAGTTGAAAACCAAGCACACACTAGAAATGTTTCTACAAGATAAGGAAAGCAAAACCACTAATTAGTTGGAAGAACAATTACGCCAACCAACACTAGAGAAACTTATCGGTGCAAGTGAAACTCGAACATGAAAGCACCCTCCAGGTAGATTATGGAAATCATGGCCCGAAATCTACCCTTGGTACCGCGGTATACCCCTATAGTCACCTGTGTAAGTCTCTAGAATAAAGGAAACTAGGTTTCCATCTCGCGAACAGTCACTAGGAAGGTACATTCGACAATTGGGTGGACCGAAATGAGCAGGGTATCAAGCCCGAAACCTATCGAGGGTATCAAAATCAAGTGGTCCAGAAGACAACTGAGGACCTCAAATGGATTCAAGATCCATGCAGCTCTTTGGTAAATGCGACCAATAGTATCCCATGACAAGTCCTCTATATGTGTTCCCTACTACACTTGGTCCAACTTTGCAAGGGTTATCTCCACTACCTTTCCGCATGCGACCTCATTTTTATCCCCTGTGTTCGAGGGGGGTCCTGGATAAATTTCACATTTACTGGAGTTTTTACACTCCCTAGCACTGACTCATATCTTTTTTTTTAAGCCTTGAATATTTTCCTCTCCAACCTAAATCAAGGCTCTAGCCTAGACTAGTTGATTGACCCTATAAACATACGTCTAGTTTATTTTAAATTAGCGTTAATTTTAAATGGCTTGGTTTAAGTCAAGGAAACAACAATGAAACTAGTGGTGTGTTTTGAGAGACGAAGAAGGAGAAATAAACAAAACTAAAAGAAAAATTACTTTTTTTTTGACAAATAAAGATTTGTAACTAACTCTTTAACCAACTTTCATAACTACTTTTTCTAAGATATTTTAAAGGAAAACCTAAAACAAGATTTCACTCGACTACAAGATGCTTAATGTTCTAAGCAATCAGTAAAGAACTTAAGAAAATAACTCTTTATCCTAATAGGAAAAATAATCAACCCAACTACTTAACCAAACAAAGAAATGATTTTTTTTTCTATTCTATTTTTTTTATGCTTCAAACAAGAAACTTGAAATAAATTCTTTTTCTTTTTCTTTAAAGAAAGTGAAAGGGGAAAAAGTGAAAAACAACCAGACAAGACTGAGAACTGACCTCTAGCCTATTCCGAATCGCAGGGAGTCACTAAAGACACTTAACAGGATGGTAAAAAAGACTCGAAGACTTGCCAAAAATCCTTCCAAAATTAAACACAAGAAATCTTTAAAAATATAACCAAACTGACATCAAACCCAAGCTTCGATTGTTAAAATAGAGACATTGTACTTTAATCAAGAAACCCTGAGAAGTCGGACATCAATCAGGGAAGAGGTTGACTGCCTCTTCTTAAAGAAATATTTCTTGACATAGGCATGCAACTGATACTTCAACATCCTACATATGTACGTGGGCTGTCTAAAAGTAGGGTGCGTATGTATGCATGAAAACCCACTACAGGCCGCGTACACCTTCGTAACTCCTAAAAAAAGGAAAACAAATAGGTAGACTAACAAGACAGAGAGAACTGTTATAGCACCAACAGATGACCAGAATCCCTTAAAGACTCAACAGACTCAGAAAGAAACTCAAAAGGTAAAAACCAATCAAACACCCAAATAATCCCCTAAAACCCTATAGGCTTCCCTAGTATGGTCGTCAGTTCTACTATAGCGGGAAAACCTCCCTATGGACTACACTAGGGTTCAAGATGTAGGAATATCTAACCGTCTAAAAGTGTCCTACTTTTCTAAATACTCTGAATATACCCCATATTCATACATGAAAGACAAAGTGAAAAGATTAGGTAACTTTACCTTTTACTCCACATCCGATGTCGATCCTCTCGCATCTGATAGCTCCGCTAAATACAAGCCTCTTCCCAAGGCTAGCCTGCATTAAAAAATAGATAAACATGAAACTAAAAACATGTATCTCATATATAAATCATGGGTTATATGTTAGTATAAGACAAAAATCAAATACCATTATTTGACACATCATATTTCGGGACAGAAAAAATATTCCTTTTATTGATATCACAATGTTTAATCACAACAAGGTTAGCGACTGCTCCACGAACCTAGTCCGGGATCCTCTTCACTAAGCTCCAACTACGTTGCCATGTATATTTCTCCTCTCACACTTCTTCTAGGGAAATGGCATAGTCTTATGATGGAGGAAAAAGGGAAAGAATGGGAAATTATGATGCAAATCTCACAAGATGGCTGCAATTCTTGGGGCAAGGAGGGGATGTGAAACGGTCAGAGTTTCACTATTCTTATGCTTATATTAGGAATGATACCCCAACACATAATTTTATATGGAAAAGGGATGGTTATTTGGTTGGGTGATAGGCTATAGGAGGTGGATTCATTGGGAAACTACCCAATAACCTGTAATCTCAACGAATTCCTTGCAACTTTTTAATTTTTTCAAATTTTATGAGTATACGCGGGCTGTAATGGTGTAGCTAGCATACATATGCATGTTGTAGTGGTGAAACAAGTGTATGTACATGGGAAGTAGTGGTGCAGGGTGTGTACATCTTCAAAAATAGTGTTTTTAAGAAGAGTTGTTCAATGATGTCTTGGCAAAAATAGCAAGTAAGAGGGCCAAATGCCAAGTATGCATGAAGAAATACATTGGTAACTCTCTATGGTATCAAGTTCTAGGAAGAGAATAGAATGATTATGCCTATCATCCCATGGAGTATCTTCCATAGACATGANGGTCCAGACCAACGGAGGTGGTTCAGGAGGTGGAATACCCCCAGTAGTGGAATTCATTGAGGGAGTGTGAGCACTCCTTGACGAGGTAGAATCATTTACTTCCATATCTTCTTGAAAAACTATCTGAAGATTGTGATGTATTACCCTTGGAGGGGAAAGATGTATCAAAAGTGGTGCCAACAAGTCAGAGATTGGAGGGTTGAAATTCTTGAGAGCTTCTGCTCCAAGGTTGGAAATAGTTGGTTCCTCCAGATTCGAGTGTTCTCCTCTCAGAGATGGATCATGCACAGTTTCCTGCGACCTAGTTTCCTCAAATGACCCTTGTTGGTCAAGTCTTCACTGTAATAGTGGTGGTGGTGGCTCTAATTTAACTGGTTGTAGGCCCAAAATCCTCCATGACTAGTGGAGCTCTTTATCCTCCACTTTGTGGAAATATCAATGAAACAATAAGGATTTTACTAAAGTTGAAAACCAAACACACACTAGAAATGTTTCTACAAGATAAGGAAATCAAAACCACTAATTAGTTGGAAGAACAATTACGCCAACCAACACTAGAGAAACTTATCGGTGCAAGTGAAACTCGAACATGAAATCACCCTCCAGGTAGATTATGGAAATCATGGCCCGAAATCTACCCTTGGTACCACGGTATACCCCTATAGTCACCTGTGTAAGTCTCTAGAATAAAGTAAACTAGGTTTCCATCTCGCGAACAGTCACTAGGAAGGTACATTCGACAATTGGGTGGACCGCAATGAGCAGGGTATCAAAACCGAAACCTATCGAGGGTATCAAAATCAAGTGGTCCAGAAGACAACTGAGGACCTCAAATGGATTCAAGATCCATGCAGCTCTTTGGTAAATGCGACCAATAGTATCCCATGACAAGTCCTCTATATGCGTTCCCTACTACGCTTGGTCCAACTTTGCAAGGGTTATCTCCACTACCTTTCCGCATGCGACCTCGTTTTTATCCCCTGTGTTCGAGGGGGGTCCTGGATAACTTTCACATTGGGTGATAGGCTATAGGAGGTGGGTTCATTGGGAAACTACCCAATAACCTGTAATCTCAACAAATTCCTTGCAACTTTTTAATTTTTTCAAATTTTATGAGTATACGCGGGCTGTAATGGTGTAGCTAGCATACATATGCATGTTGTAGTGGTGAAACAAGTGTATGTACATGGGAAGTAGTGGTGCAGGGTGTGTACATCTTCAAAAATAGTGTTTTTAAGAAGAGTTGTTCAATGATGTCTTGGCAAAAATAGCAAGTAAGAGGGCCAAATGCCAAGTATGCATGAAGAAATACATTGGTAACTCTCTATGGTATCAAGTTCTAGGAAGAGAATAGAATGATTATGCCTATCATCCCATGGAGTATCTTCCATAGACATGACTGACATGATCATCTCATCAGTAGGAAAGATCACATGAAATAGATTAGGAGATGCATCATAGAGAGAAGGAGGAGAAGGAGTGGCTGATTGAATAGCTTGACAAGCAGATTCGACTGGACTTAAAGGCATTTTGTCACCGTAATGAAGACAATCACTAGGGCCAGGTACTATCTATGGGTCATATGACTCGAGGTTTTCACGAACAATGGTGTATATCATTTTAATCGAAGCAACAAAAGGAGGAGGTATATAGGGTAGTGGGATTGGAAATGTACCCATCAAGGTTGAATATTTTAAAAGACCCATGCTGACATTATCATAGCTAGGAGGTGTCTTCAAGATAAAAGGGACGTTGCTAGTATGACAATCAAAATTAAAGAAGGCCAATTGGTCGACAATAACAACCTTTCCTTGGTGTGGGAAAAATAACACATGGAAAGGGTAGACACAACTGCACGCATGGAATCAATCCAGCTATGACCAAGTAGAATATTATAATCAAGAGGTGCATCGAATACCTCAACCTCTACATTGACTGATTTACCTTATAACGTAATAGCCAACGAAGTAATAACATCGTAAGGTTTAAAACCTGTACCATTGAATGCCTTAAGAGTATTGTGTGACTCAGTAGGGGAAGGACAGTTGATAGCTTTCCAACAAGTAATGGATATAACACAAGTCAGGGATCCTTCATCAATACCTATTCTACATATATTCTTGTTTTCTACAACAACTTGGATCTGAAACGCTAGTTGAGGAGGAAGCCTTGGAATATGCTCTTCCAAGTCAAAGATTATAAAATTGGTATCGATTGGATCAATTCCACCAATAACCTTTAGCAACGCCTTTCATTGAGTAGGAAAACTTTCAGGGACTTTGAGATCCGTCATCGTAGAGGGTTCTTGCACAAGGTCTTCTACAATACTGTAGTTTTGGGCAGCACGTGCATGAGGATTAAGCAATGACTTTTGAACGATGCCCTTGGGAGGAGGACAAAGAACTGTATCAAGATTCGATCATTCGAGATGAAGAGGACCATTTGGAGGTGAAGTTGGGGGAGGAATTTGAACCAATGAAGGTGGTATATCATCAACTTTATCCTTTGAAGGATAATAAGATTTGGCTCAATTTGCGACTACAACTCCATTCTTCTTGGAGTCACCAATACACATAAGGACATAATATGAGGTAGAAGTAGAGGGTTAGTCATGAATGACCAATTGGGCTTGATACTGAGAAGGAAATGGTTGTGATAAGATGATAGGTGTAGAAGGTTTTCTAGTCCCTTTGAGGAACTTAGTAACCTTAGCATGTCATGGACAATCTTTCGTATAA
This sequence comes from Picea glauca, assembly GCA_000966675.3. Classification (NCBI taxonomy): domain Eukaryota; kingdom Viridiplantae; phylum Streptophyta; class Pinopsida; order Pinales; family Pinaceae; genus Picea; species Picea glauca. The sequence continues at coordinate 18,997 of JZKD02S1076997.1, forward strand.
TGGTCATCAGCACAAATAATAAAAGGGTAACGAGTTTTATGTTTATCTCTCTCATCAACGGGTTGCGTTTTGGACTTCTCATATGGTTGATTTTTATTTTTTTCCTCCTTATTCTTATCCTTCCCTTTCTTTTTCTTTTTGTTTTTACCGGTAGGCGTGGATTGTACCGACTTAAATTCAGATGTTTTATCAGAGGAAGGAGTAGGAGTGGGAGTATTTTGTAAATTAGAAGCAAACGATTTTGGATTGGTGTGATTGGTGTGTGTATACTGAGTCTGAGCATGAAATGTGCCAATAACACCTTTGACAAAATGAGAAGTTTCTAGAGGTGTTGGGGTAGGATTCATGGAAGGACAAGGAGCATCATGGATCAGGTCGTAAAGTGTTCCCGTTTGTGAATAAAATAGATATAGGTACTGAGCACGGATAAACTCCTGCTCTTCAGTGACAACAACACCCATGGCAACATCATAAGAAATAGGACCAATGAGTTATTTGGTAAACCACTCAGCCAATAGTTGATCAGGAAGAGGAACTTTTATTAAGTGTCTTCTCCTCCTCAACTCATGGATGTGAATAGAAATATGAGTAGAAGAAGATTGTTTAAAATAATTCAAAATTTTGGTTCATGTCTCGTATCAAATTGGCAAATGGAAATGTGTTAAAAAGGCCATGGCTAGAGTATTGAATTCATTGAATAATCCTTGTGGTAACTCTATGTACCATTTCTCTGCCGAACCTGTGAGAGTTCGTTGGAAAAGCCACAATTTTATGGATTCATCCATAAATGAGTTGGATGAAAACCAAATATGGAAACTCATGACATGATTATTTGGGTCTTCTCCTGCTTGACCGTCAAACTTAGGAATGTCAGAGGGTAACTTGGCTGGTATGACGGTCCAATAAGGATAATGTAAAATATAATCATTCAAAATCCTAGATAAATACGATAAATCCAAAGTGGTCGAAAAAGACAATTGTCTATTCACTTGAGGAAACTGGTAGTTGTCAGGAGGAAGTCATGTAGGTATACTAGTAGGACCATAAGAAGTCTATAGATAATTAGACAGTCCTGACAGATTCAATTGTGGGGGGTTTTGATGAAGATTGGGTATGTTCCCTTAGAAAGGAACATTAGATTGAAAATATTTCCCCCAGGTAGGATTTAGAGAGCCTGGATACGTTTGACTAAAATTAGGAGGTACAAAAGAATTAACTTGAATATGTTTCCCCCCAACCATTTGTTGATTCCCTTGGAAAGGATGATTCCAAGGTTGATATTGTAACACATGTATACTGTGTCCATAAACTAGGTTGTGGCCTCCAACTTGAGGTTTCCCCCCAAGTTGAGGTTGTCCCCCAATCTGAGGTTTCCCCCCAACTTGAGGTTGACCTCCAACAAGAATATGAAAACCAGAAGTGACAGAATGACCAATTCCTCAAACTGGATTGGGGCCACTAGGTCTAGGATGATTATATCCTCCTAAAAAACGTGGAGGAGGAATGTAAGGCCCCCCAAAGATAACCCAGGCATGTGTAGGAACAAACTAACTAGCATCATTATACCTAGGAAGCACAAAAAGTCCATACCCTCCAGATGGATTCTAGTTAGGGATAGCAATGGAAGGATTCAAAGTGTTATACCCAGGGGGAAGTGATGGATTTGGTCTAAGAGGAAGTGGTGTTCCAATAGGATCTTGAGTGATAAACATATTTTTAGTAGAAAATGTGGTAGCCAGTGGAACCATAATAGAATGGTCCGTATGGAGAGGAAAAATCGAGTGAGAACCAACTGACAATTGGTCTAAAACTATGGTGACAGTATTGGTTGTGCCAATAAAGTGATATAAAGGTACCGTATGTGTAACGGACGTCTTAGGAACTTGTGATGCCATAGGTTTATTAGCTCATTCCTAGGTTACCAAAAATATCTCATACTGTAGAAGGGGTAAAGCTAGGATTAAAATTTCCAGTCGTGTGAGTTGGGGTTCTAAATGATTCACTTTTTAAAAGTGGATCATCTACTCCATATCCCGCGTTAGGTCTAGTAGGTACTTTCGTATTATCAGCAACAACAATTTCTCCTGACGAGTTCATCCGGAGTAAATGTGGATCTCGTCTAATACTCAATAATGGATTCAGGGGAAGTCTAAATGCCTCTAAAGAATCCAAAACAATTCTGAATTCCTCTAGAGAGTGTGAACTTCCATCTTCAGAAGCTACTTCGTTATTGACTACTCCCTCAGGAGAGCCTTTTGGTGAATTAGGAAGCAAAGGGAGATAACCTTATGGATCTTTCAGGGGTAGCCCTTGCATCCTACATGAATGATAAAGGCCAATGTTGGTTGAACGAAGTAAAGAACAAAAACAATATATGGCCAACTAGAGAAACAAACAACACTCACTAATAAAATCTAGAAATCAAACCAAGCAAAAAAACCTTCTTATCCCGAAGTCAGTAGTTGGTGATTAAATCCAACGTCGCGAAATCAAGACAATAAGGGGCTGGGATAAAGCAGGTGGAAAAGTTATTTTGACAACCTTCTTAATGGACTTACACCCTGATGCAAGCTCCCACACATAATCGTGGGTATACCTTCCAAGGATACCAAGTGAGTTTGGCCAACATTGAGTCTAGATACCATGAAGACTTTCCCCTCCACAGTCACCTCATATAAATACCCTAAATATATAGTCTACTAAGGTTACCAACTACAACAATGATGCCTAGGGAAACAATCGACAGTCCGATCCACGCACAAAGAAAGAGTATCTAGCGAGAAATCAACTAGAGGAGCTCCCACACATAATCGTGGGTATACTCTCAAGTGACCCCCAATAATACGCGAAATATATACACTAAGACCAACAAAGTAGGGTGAGTAACTCTTCCAATCCTAATGTAACCTCATGATTAACCCTTGTATTAGAAGGGATTCCGAGGACAAAATATAGAAATTGTATTTGAACTCTCCCTATCATAAGATACTATTGTGTGTTTTGATGCTTTGGAGAGTGTGCCTTACAACCTATTCCAAAGTGCTATCCTAGCTAATGTTGGTGAAGATAATTCCTAGAAAATAAAAGTTGCTAATAAATTTTAAAATTATGTTGTATTTTAAAGATGTTGATTACTCAAAAGGGAGATGGAAATGAAATAGGTGATGTTGTGACATTTACCCAATAAAATGAAAGAATATATGAATATGCAATCTTTAAATTCAATGAAATCTAATTACAATAGGGAGAAGGTATTTTTCTTGAAGTACAAAAAGCTACGAAATACAATTTCTTAATTTCGAATGAACACAATTCCAAACAACCATAATCTATAAAATTTTCCAATTCTTCTCTTTAACCAATATTTAGGATGTGGAGATTTTCTTATGAAGGATTCCTTAAAAAGAATAAATGAATTTAGTTCTTCCTTTTCCAAATCAAATCATGGATGCAATGATGAAACAAAAACGTAATCCAATAAAGTCAAGACATTCTCAACACAATTCCCAAATCAAACTTGTAATCTAGACAAAAATGAAAAAGCTAAGAATGTTTTTTGTCAAATACAAAAAAAAAGTGTTTCTCAATCAATAAGAAATATGGTAAGTGAAATCAATCCAAGACTTTAAGTAAACCAAAGACCCTTTGTCAAACAAGCACTCAGATCAAGATCTCAAGATTATATCCTTGTCACAAAGATCAAAAGCAAAAAACTTGCAAAATCATGAAGAAAGACTTACTATCACTGAAAACCAATCACAAGAAAGCTTTAAACTCATGAATCAATCAAACACTAGAATAAGAAGTTCACCCCAGGCCACTAAGGAAAAACTAGGTCAGAAAAGACAAATTGTCTCACTTCAACAAATCCTACAGGAATCATCCCAGCCTGGAAATAGGGCACAGTGCGACGAGCTAAGTTCATCGTAGGCTACCATCAGAGAACATTGCAATGCCATTGCACTGGATTGGACAAGCAGGGTGCGACATCTGAGGGTCATTGTAGGCTGCCAATGGGGTACAATATGACTATCTCTATAAATGAGGAAAAATTGGAAGAAAGACAAGAAATCTAATTGAACTATCATACCCAAGGAGTCCAAATGGATCACCCACAGACTCAAAGAATGAATTTAATAAGAGGAATGTAGGCTAAAATAAAATGAGAATCAAAAACCAAAAAGGAATTCGAATCCCTAGTATGGTCAGCAATTTTTTTATTGGATTAATCTGTAAATGCGGACATAAATAGATCTCCCTAGATCCACCCGGAACTAGAACAAAACATAACAGAATATGATTCTTTCCCTAAGATCTAACTATTCAGTTTACTAGTTAACAAGAGATAGACAACATATCATTTCCGCTTTCCATTTCCATCCTATCTCTGTTCCAATGCTCCAATGAAATTGAACCTGCAAAGGAACACAAGCCAACCAAAGTGAAAACAATATAATATAATCAACAAGAACCTATGTATGTGATCAAGCAATCATACAATCAAACAAGACTAGTTTTATGGGAAAGAAAGATATCACTGTATCATATTAAAATGAAAGTGGAGATTACAACCAAAGCCTTGATGTCGCAAGGTCCCCTTTCGATGGCCCTTTTCTCCAATACACACACTTGCTCCAAATCCTTTGACTGAAGAAGATCCACCATGTAGCTTGTAGAACTAAAGCAAAGCTCCCAAGAAGAAGTAGAAACTCTCCATACAAATCTTATCCTATTCAACCTTAGCCTTTTCCATGAGAGATCCCTCTTTATATAGGGTGAAAGAGAGATGGTTGAGGATATTAGGATGATCCCACCAAATCATATAAGAAAGTAAGATCCAAACCATTTGGAGGTCACCTCATATTCTAGAATATCCTCTCATAGAACTTTTGTGAAGTTTTACTTTTCCTTGGCTTTTGACATCGTCACACCCTAGCTATAGTGTAGCCTATGGAGACGTCACAGTCCAACTCTAGAGAATGGGGAGATGATTAGGCATCATCGCACACTATGCCTTTTGTAGCCTATGATGACCTTCCTTAATAAGGTTTTTGAGAAGAGAAATCAAATCACTTTCATCATGGAAAAATAATGGAAAAATAATGTTTTTTGGAACATGAACACATGTTGTCAATGGATCACTGGGTTGACCAAAATAATGTGTAACAATGGCTGACTAGTCGAAACATAAATCGATTGACCAGTCGAATCAAAGGTCAAAGGTATAAACGAAACATGAATAGAGTTTGAATTTTTAGTTGAAGGACTGAAAAATGGGACATGATAACTAGAGTTGAAAACAACATCAAAGTGATCATCCTCTAAGAATCCATATGAGGCATTCAACAAATTGATTCTAGAATAATTCTCATCAAACCATACATTTCATATTACAATGATTTTTCCTTTGATAGGGTCAAACAATCAATAGGATTTTGAATCTTCAGAGTGGGCCCATCATGATGCAAGCGTGACTTTTTCCATCTAATTTATTTTTGCAACCATTGGAAATATGATCCCAGGAAGCACATACAAACACACAGAGGTGAGTGACAGAGGGCTTCCTTCCACACCATCATTCGATTGGAGTCACCAAAGGAATAACTTGAGTCAATATGCAATTGAGCCGATAGTTTTCACAATAGACAAATTCAGCCCAGAATTGAGGAAGAAAATATTTTTCCTACAAAAGACATCTAGACATTTGGACTAACATATAATTATTGTGTTCTATAATGCCATTTTCCTGAGGTGTATGAGGAACTGACTGTTTCTAATCAATACTAGATCAAACCAAATATTCTTCAAAAGGTTTATTCACATACACACCACCATTGTTTGATCTCCGACACTTGATGGGTCGACCACATTTCATTTCAAAAAAGGCTCTAAATTATTTGAACTTTTCAAGACAATATTCTTGTTCTTCATAAAATAAACCCAAGTGAAATGAGAGATATTACCAATGAAAGTGAATATATACCTTGAACTTTCTAAGGAAAGTAGATTTATTCAACAAAGATCAGTGTGAACCAACTCGAGGGGGTTCGGTGCTTTCCATGGTTTTCCAGAGTTGAAGGGTGATTGATGATACTTTCCAAGAACAAATACTTTATGTTTAACTAATGATTATAATGAGAGGGGGTTGAATCAGTATAAGATAATTTTTACTTTGATTGATAATTCATCAATCATTCATTAACTTTAAAACATCAAATGCATGTAAAATCAAATCATGGTACACAAATTTTAACTTGGAAACCCTTGCGGAGTAAAACCATAAACATTTATGTTTATA
>JZKD02S1076997.1:25304-58470 GCA_000966675.3 Picea glauca
TGGAGGAGACACACAGTCAGCCAAAGGAGAGTAATCATTGAAGCTGTTGTCATCCAGGTTGTGGATCTTTCAGGCAAGGGTTAGACGAAGAGGATTTGATGAAGCTGTCGCATTCACATCTACGATTGTAAGCGTTGCTATCGTTATTCTCATTAATATGACAAGCTTGGCCTGTTTCTTTCTAGTTTGTGTCTGATGTTACATGAACTTATCATTTAATGATAGATATGTTTTCAAGCTAATCTCAGTAGAGTAGGAAGTGGTCGTATCTCGTTTTGTCTGCAGACCTCAGCGAGGAGCAAAAGTATTGGAGCGCAATTCAGAGCGTGCAGGGACAAACGTCGGTTAAAAGGTACTTCTATCATCCTTCCTTCTCATGCATTAGGATTAGATGGATTTGAAAGGAAGTCAGTGTCCATGATAAGCATTTTTCTGTCTAGGGTTAAGGTCAAGCTCTAGAGGTCGATCTACTTGTCCGCAGGCAGATTTTCCTACAACAGGATGGACATATTAGAATATACAAATCCATGCTTGTTGCCAAAGGCTTTCTATAGGTTCATGGTATTAACTATGATGAGACCTTCGCTCCAGTAGCGAATATGGATTCCATACAATTGGCACTTGCCATTGCAGCTACCAAAGGATGGGAAGTCCGTCAGATGGACGTGAAGAATGCATTTCTTCATGGTGATCTCTCTAAGGATATCTACATGGAGAAACCCCAGGGATTTATGCAATATTCATCCTTGGTCTTTCGATTGAAGAAGTCACTTTATGGCCTCAAGAAGGCTCCAGGGGCATGGTATGCCAACATGGATTCCTACCTGTTGTCACAGAACTTTGTACGTTGTAAATTAGTCTCAAATGTCTACATACTCAAGATGATTGATTCACTTTTACTTTTAGTTCTGTAGGTTGATGATTTGTTGATCATTGGGTGCTTGACTTCAACAATTGTTGCAGTCAATAGGATTCTACATGACAGGTTTTTGATGAAGGACATGGGTCCTCTACACTTGTTTCTTGGACTCGAGATTAGCAAGGATGCATCAAACATCAAACTGTCTTAGGCCAAGTATGCATGAGATCTCCTTGAGATATTTCACATGACAGAATACAAGTATGCTTTGACTCCTTTCCTATTAGGAGTCAAACTTGAGGATGGCGGGGAGACTCCACTAGTTAACAACACATTGTATAGACAACTAGTGGGGATTTTATCAGAGTAAAGAGGGGTAGTTAACATAACCATTCAGGCTATATGGCTACAACATTTTCTCACTGAGTTTGGAATTCAGTTTCATCGGTCGATTGTCATATGGTGTGACAACTAGGGAACTCTGAATTTCTATAGAGATCTAGTTCATAGGCAGTATATGAAGTAAAATAAGATCCACATGCACTACATCCAGGACTTAGTACACGAGGGGATCATCGACCTACATTTATGTCCTTCAATAGAACATACAACACACATCTTCACCAATACCTTCACTGAGAAGAAGTTACATTCTCTTTGAAGTCGTCTTGGAGTGAAGGACACAGTTGGCTAGCAATTGTAGTTCTTATTTTTACTTACATTTTACCTTCAGGGGGGGGGGGTTCTCCCATGAGTTTTTCCCTCTTTCCTCACTTTATTTCAATGTATCTTTTGTATTTGGGTACCTAACATGGTCTCGTTGCTGGGACCCATTCTTTATTTTCACCATAGTGATGTTCAGGGGGCGTGTTGGAGTTACTTCACACACACCTAGGATTTATTTTTCCTAAGGTTTTTTTGTTGTTTATTAGTCATAATTAGTCATTATTCAGTCTCCTATATTTTAGGGGAGAATATTTCACCTGGAGAATATTCTCTTTCAGTTGACACTTCAGTTTGACTAGTTGAGTTGAGTTTATACCTACATTGGTTTTGTCACCATGAAACATTGGGATCATCACCATGATAATTAGAACTTTCCTTGGTATCATCACCTGACTGGTGCATTACCCTTTATTCCCTGAGTTAACTCCTCACTACTCTCTATTCAGTCAGTTAACTGAAGACTATTTGACTAGTTAACTCAACTAAGTGGTAGTTCACTCCCGTAACTTCCTGAGAGACTAGACTAGGTGGAAGTTCACTCATGTAACTATTGGTGTAAGTCCATATCACTCTAGACCACCACTATTGTGCATTGGTTCTCCTCCAGTGCACACTCATTGAGTTATACATAGTATATCATGTGTAAATTATTCATTATTCACAATAGTTAATGAGAGTTCTTTCATTCTTTCTCTCCTTCTTCTTTCTCCTTTTCTCTCTGCAAATGTCTATATCATTCTTTTTCGATATCTATTATGTGAAGTTTCAACACATTTACACATAGGGAACCTTTATTTTGGCCAAATAATTATATTTACCTCCCTAAATGAATCACCTCATAGATACCTTTCCAACGAGCTATTGTACACCCCAAACAAATATAGTATTCCAAAGTTACACCCACGAGAAGTTGATAGACCAAACTTCCCAAAACGGGGTCCACAAAATTGTTGGCTTTTTATCTTCCAGGGTTAAGGTTTTGGATTTTATTTATGTTAAAATGTTTTTGGAGCCTCATTTTAACAACCATCTTCTTGTGAATGAGCATATCCTTCACATCTCTTCTCAAGGATAAGATTCCACCATTCTAGCGAGTCTTTCACTCTGTATTTCTACAGTTTTGTACATTTCACTCATTAATACAAATTGTGTATTATTGAATACCTATGTTTATGGTTATATCTCTGATATATATTTGTTACATTATTGTATATCTCATATATCTCTATTCATTTATTTATTATTTCTTCTCTCTCATTTCGTGCCAAAAATAATCTGGATCAATCATGCATTTGAGTTATTTCTAAATGAAATGGTATGCTTCAATTTTTTCTCCCTCCATATTGAACCAAGTGGAATTTTTTATCCCATACATGTTCAGGATTGGGTGTAACATGATAGGAAACAAATAAACAAAACTACAAATAATCGAAGAGGAATAAGTCTCAAAGATAACAGATGGTGTCTAGAGACACCGTTCCAACACTTAATCACATGGAATTGTGATAATAACATCACAATTCATATTGAACACACACACCATGTTCAAAATTAACATACAAAACTTGTATTACAAATACATAATAATGACCCATAGGGTATACTATTTATAGCTTCAATATATGATCAACTTGCTTGGAATCGAGAAGATATTTTCCACATACATTCATTGGTGGTTAGAGTTGACTCCATCAACTTTGGGTTATCTAGTTGGATCAACAAGGATGATTGAATTTACCATTCATGTGTCTGACTCATATTCTATTACTCATCTGGTCGATCCACTGATCGACTATATTTGACTTTTGGTCAATTGTTTGACTAATATACTTATCGACTAATCGACCAATTGATGTAGATATCTAGTCAATCACCCAACTGAATGTTTCTCGATGTTGTTCAACTTCTTGACCAATTGTTTCCAAGAGAAGTGTGATGAACAATCATAACTTGAGGTTCCAACACCCCCTATCAACACATGCCTCTAGATATTCAAGAGGCGAAATTAAGTCAATAGGACCCCCTCCATAATTGTATCTTCCTGAAGCCCAAGCATCATATATATCTTGATGAAATTAGGTTCAAATAATGGATTAGTGAAGATATCAAATGCTTAATCATCTATTCTACAATAGACAAGAGAGATAATATTATCATGAACCAACAGTCTCAAATAGTGATCATGGAGCTCAACATGCATCATATTATTGTGGGAAACATGGTTGTTAGCAACCTAAATGGCACTATGATTGTCACAATATATTGTAGTAAAGGTCTATACAGGAAATCCAAGTTCACCCAGAAGTTGGTGAATCCATATTGCCTTTGTGCCTACATGAAGGATGTCATAATATTATGCTTCTATAGTCGACAAGGAGACTACATTTTGTTTCTTTCACGACCAAACCAATGTTCCAATGCTGAAGCAAAAAACATAGCCAAAAGTGGATTTCCGATCATCATTTTCTCCTACCCAGTTGGAGTTGGTGAAGTTGACCAACAAATTTGAACTACGACAATAATTGATACCAAAATGAGTGGTACCATTAAGATAGAAAAAATTCTTTTGACTACTTTCCATTAGATTTTTTTGGGATCCTGCATAAAACAAGAAACCATGCTAACAACAAAGGAAATGTCAAGTCGATTATGAGTATGATAAATGATATTTTTAACCATTTTTTGATAGAGTGTAGCATCGAATTTTGGACTTTACAAGTTTTTCTTAGCTTAAATCCATATTGAAAAGGAGTAGCACAGGTATTACAATATGTTATCTTAAAAAATGTCAAAATATCCATTACATATTTAGAGTGATAATTGAAAAAACCTTCAGACGATGGTAAAACTTGAAGACCCAAAAAATAATGCAAAATACCAAGATTTGTCATGTCAAAGGAGTCAGGAAGTTGTTTCTTCAATCTAAGAATGAGATTAATGTTATTGCTATTTATGGAAAGATCATCAACATATATAGCAATAATCAAAGTTTTTCCATGAGTATGGATTACATACCAAGCTATGGCATGTACTATCAATAAGATTCATAATGTTTGAGACCAAGTTAAAGAAAGAAACTATCGATCTTAGCATACCAATATATGGGAGCCTGTTTCAAATGAAAATGAGACTTTTGAAGTTGACAAACCATATTAGAATCTATCACAAAGCCAAGAGATTGTTCCATGAAAATTTACTTAGATAGTTCTCCATGAAGAAAGGCACTCTTCACATCCATCTGATGGATCTTCCATCCAAATTGAGTAGGAAGAGAAAGAATCACTCAAACAAAGTTCATCTTTGCAACAGGGAAAAAAGTATCAATGTAGTCAGTGTTTTCTTGTTGAGAAAATACCTTCACAACACATTCAGAGGCAAATTTGGTGTTGTAGACCCATTGACACTTCACAACATTATTTTCTTATGGTCGGCAAAATAAATCCCAAGTGTGATTATTCAACAAAGAATCAATTTATATATTCATAGACTGCTCCAATTCACATTGTCCTTGAGCATATGAGTATGTAATAATATCATAGGTTTCAAGAAAATGAGTCATCAAAGAAACACTGGCATGTTTCTTTTGAATGCAAGTTTGTCAACTTGAAGAAATATCACCGACATAGGGAGCAACATATTTGATTGTATTGGCATCCCTTCTAGGTAGACAAGAAAGGGGTGAACTATTGTTTAGTGCAGATGGTCGATCATAAGTTAGAACTAATTCAATCGACATATATGGTTGTTATTGGATTAATCATTAAATGCAGACATAAATATATCTCCCTAGATCCACCCAGAACTAGAACAAAACAGAACATAATATGATGCTTTCCTTAAGCTCTAACTATTGAGTTTACTAGTTAACAAGAGATAGACAACATACCATTTAAATATCATTTTCTCTTTCCATTTCCATCCTAGCTTTGTTCCAATTCTCCAATGAAATTGAACTTGCAAAGGAACACAAGACAACCAAAGTGAAAGAAATATAATATACTCAACAAAAACCTATGTATGTGATCAAGGAATCATACAATAAAAGAAGACTAGTTTTATTGGAAAGAAACATAAAATTGTATCATATTAAAATGAAAGTGGAGATTACAACCAAATATTTGATGTCGCAAGGTCCCCTTTCGATGGCCCTTTTCTCCAACACACACACTTTCTCCAAATCCTTTGAATGAAGAAGATCCACCATGTAGCTTGTAGAACTAAAGCAAATCTCCCAGGAAGAAGTAGAAACTCTCCATACAAATCTTAGCCTATTCAACCTTAGAATTTTCCATTAGAGATCCCTCTTTCTATAGGGTAAAAGAGAGATGGTTTAGGATATTAGGATGATCCCACCAAATTAGATAAGAGAGTAATATCAAAACCATTCATAGGACACCTCATATTCTAGAAGATCCTCTCCTAGAACTTTCATGAAGTTTGAATTTTCCTTGTCTTTTGACATCATCACACCCTAGCTATAGTGGAGCCTGCGGAGACATTGCATTCCAAATCTAGAGAAGTGGGTGACAATCAAGCATCGTCACACCTTGTGCCTTTTGCAGCGTATGACGACCTTCCTTAAAAAGGTTTTTGAGAAGAGAAATCCAATCACTTTCCTCATGGAAAAAGTCTCTTTTTGGGAACATGAACACATTTTGTCATGGATCACTGGGGTGACCAAAATAATGTGTAACAGAATGCCCCCAAAAGTACGAAGCTGGAACTCGTGAAAGAAGAAATACTTTGTAGAATGTGTGTATCAAACAAGGAGTGCACTGATCGGGAACCTGCAAACAGTCAAGCATCAACATAATAATATACCATTGTCCTAGGTAGGCATTTCCATACCCATATTACCAAATTTCAAGTGAGTCATGGACACTAAATATACATTGTGGATCCATGTCACTATGAATCGACATAGCCACCAGGAATACACTGTGGATCTATGCTTTAAAATAACTCAAATTCGGACATAACCACAAGACATAAAAAGTGGATCTATGTGTAAATACAAATCATAAATACTCCACCACAACCTGGATAAGAATGATGAGATCCAGGGTCTTCATTTCCATCATCCCTAAGTATGAATCTAACCATGTGATTACAAGTGTTGAAGTTGAACATGGTAGAAACCACTTGATTACTGGTCAATGATGAGAACTGTTAACAAGTGCAAGGGAAATCACCATTGATGTCAATGACTCCCAAGATACCCTATTACAATCCAATGAATGTTAATAAATGAGTTGAAGTCGAACACTCGATGAACTATCCCAATTAGGGGTCATTGATGTGAACCCACTATTGGAAGTGAAGATACCTTCCATTGAGGCATCCATGATCCAAGGTACTAAATGATTTCTAGGTCTTGTTCCTCAATAATTAATTGAAGTCGAAAAGAAAAGACTTTTCATAGGAGGGCCTTAATGTATCCCCCATCAATGACATGAAATAAGTAACAAATTTGAAGTAGATCATAGTGTGACGTGATTTGAACCTGACTCAGGGAAGGCTGACATGGTATAAAATTTATAACTGCAGATGGTCGACTCAATAGAAGGATTATTTTGGTTGGACTTCTCTTGAACATATGAATGAAACAACAATGGTATTGGCAACATTGACTCAAGGAGGATCCAACATATGAATTTGTGGATGGTCAAATGAGAGACAAATGGATTTCCTGACCCAGATTAAATGATGAAGGGAGGTGTCATGTTCAAGAGTGACTATTATTTCCACTAACACAAATACAGAGACACATTCCTTTCCCAGTTTTACCCCACCATTTCTGGCGAGTACCTCTTTATTTTTATGCAAACTTGAGGAGGATAACATATGCTTGTTGATGTAAGATCATCCCTCGGAGTATGTTTAACGAACACTAAGAAGGAGTGTTTTGATCCCATATGGGTCTTTCGATGTTTGTTTAATGATTCCAAAGAGAGAAAAATAGGGGGTTTTCATGTTTAGAGAGTCTAAAAAATACTTAAAGAGAACTCCATCAGGTCTTATTTCATAAATTGATCTGATGTGACCAAAAAAGTGATAAGCTACCACTCATTAAATGTTTTCTTCAAATACTTTTATGAGTGTGGAAAGAACAATGTCGCTCGACAATCTTCTCATTTTTATGGAGTGTGAAAAGATCTTAAAGGATAATCCATAAGATTCGTTTTTCGTGTCACCATTCTAAGTTGAAAAAAATGATAAAAGACAACTCGATTACATTCTCATGGTTTCACGAGCATGAGAAAGAATTAAGACTCTGCTCAGATTCTTTCCTAAAAAACCCTAAAAGGATCTGCACATGTGACAAATGTAGAAAAACATACCAAAAAGTGGATCCTTGTTCCAACGTTTCACTCCTAGACTTTTATCTGCAAAAATCAAACACTTGTAAAGTTGTTAGGACTTTTAGGGTTTATATGAAGCATACAAAATAATATAAAATACAAATTAAAGTAAAAAATCAATAAAAATGGGTAAAAACCATATTTCACTATTTCATTTGCAACTTCATCCAAACATTGCTCCAAACCCCCTTTTTACCTAGTTTTTTAACTACACATTGTGGAGTTCTCGGTTGATCATTCAACGAATCCTCTCCACATAAAAGGTAATCTTCATTTCCTCAATCTTTCCAAGGATTAAAATTTGAATTTCAGTGGTTAAAAATATACTTTTGAGTTGATTTTTTGGGGGTACCTATGTGCGGAGGTCATCACAGGTGCCCTATATCAGGGCCTGCAATGATCTAGGATCTCCATAGGAGGCCCTACATCAAGCCTATGATGACACCGCATTGTGAAAATGCACATGCCTGTGACGTCCAAAGGCAAAAAGATTTAAAGATAAATTTTCCAAGAAAAATTCTCTAGGGAAGAAGATTATGATGCTAATCTCTCTTTATAGTTCCATGGTAGGTTTTCCATGGTCAAAATGTTGGAATGGAGTGAGAGAGAGAACGAGGAGGAAGAATACTTTATCAGGAATGACCTGGGAATGGTGATGGCCCTCTGACAGTGTGGGTTGTTGAAATTCTTCAAAATCTAGGGTATGAGGGCCCAACTGAGATTACTTGAGTATCTAGTTCACATGTGGGATGTAAATGAGAAGGTGTTTCATGTGGGTTCTCACACTCTTATGATAGATATCAAGGATATCTAATTATTAACCAGACTATCTCACCATGGATCCCGAGTAACACTTATAAGTAGCAGGGGTGGAGGTGATCCTATGAACCACTATATCAGTGAACATTGTGTGCTAGGTACCCAGAAGCATAGCCATAAAGTCGCTATTAGAGATGTCTGAGACTTTCCTCTATGAACCATACTCTATACCATCACATGCATGGTAGGGAGTGCAACTCCCCATATGTCTCTTCAGAGCTATTTCCAGTATTCTTTGGAGTGTATGGAGCCCCGAGTCTTCAACTGGTGTCAAGGGGTTCTTAAAAGTATGAAAACACAACTAACCAAGTGCAAGAGTGGTGGGTTTAAATAGTTCAGATATGGTTCTATTTTGGTTTCCTTCTTCCTAGAGAGTGTACCAGTTTTTCACTTGCAGGTAGAGTGGGGTATAATTTCCCCACAGGATCTGAGAATGAAGAGGTGGGTCAACCTCATGGAACGACATGAAGCTGGTCCCATAATTAGGTATAGCAATGTCTTCTTCGAATGGTTGACAAATCAAATTCTCATGGTCGGAGTCTATTCATATGTCATGCTAGACTTCCATGGATATACAGACCTATCTCTTCTCGAGGGTTCCCAATGGAGGGACATAGGTAAGAAGGAAATTTTGTTTATATGAAGTTTTTATGATTTTTAATGATATAAAATGTTTTTATGTTATTTATCCGATGACTAATCAAACGCTCTTTGATGATGGAGATGTGGGACCTTATTGTACTCCAGGTTCATCCCCTATCCAGAGGTGGGGGGAGAGAGGTGACATACCAAGAGTAGTTGTTGCTGACTTCGAGACCCTAGAAAAAAATCTAGAAGGACTCACGATGAACATCCCAGATGCCTCTATAGATGATATTTTGAGACATTACCAATGCCACACAATGGGCTTGTCTTCTTCCATCGGCCGACTTCTCCGTAGAGTAGCATAAGAAGTTGCATTTTATAGTGAGAAACATCCTTGATTCTCTATTGTATATGAAGCCATGTGCTTCACATTTTTTTATATTTTGGTCTTTTGACAAAAACGGTTTTTTGTAAACTTTTATCGTTATATATATATGAGGCTCCTACTGGCTTACTTTGTTTTGTACAAAAATGAGATTGGATTTCATAAATGTCTCAAATGTCTGTCTAACACATAATTAGCCAATGCATTTGTTAATGTATTTAGACATATAGGAATGTGTTGATATTCAATGTAATAAAAATGATGTTCCAAGGGATAATTTGTAAATATACACTTAACAAAGTAGGACTCTAGATAGAATATAAATTACTCAACTGTAAGACTACTAACTGTGAGTCCAGTCATACAATAAGATGGCAGATTCCAAGTGAAACAACTTTGGTCAATAATTTGATGACTGCACTGTATTCTGCAATATTGTTGGTTGCACGACCAAGGAATACACCATATATATTGATCATTCATCCATAGGTGCATAGATTTCCCAAGCAATAGATGTTAATTTTTGAGTACTCCGACTAGCGCCATCAACGAAGTCAATGTAGGGTAGTGAAGACATTGAAATATGGAAACCAACCATAATGCAAGGTAAGCATTCGAAAGGTGGAACCAAGCAATGAAAAAGCACACAAGAGTATGATACACTAAAATACATAGCACTCATGCAAAAGTGACTTAAGCATAATAATTCTTCAAGTAAAGCCCATTCTGGGTTCACTCAAAGGAACTCCATCATAATCTACTAACTCATAAGCTCCCTTCTCCAACACTCATTTGACAATATAAGGATCCCGCCACATTGGCTTGAATTTACCGGCCCCTATCAAATCACGATCTTGCTCGTAAATAAGAACTAGATCACCTTCAGAAAAAACATGTGGCTTGACATGCTTGTCATATTGGGACTTGACACGTTTCTTATGAGTTTCAATAACTAAGGTATCATCACGACGGGTTTCATCTAATTGCATCAAATTCAATAGACGTTCCTCTTCAGCAGAGGTGTTAGGGAGAAGTTCAATGGCTAGTTTCAGAGATGGTATCTCACATTCAATTGGAAAAACTGCTTCGATACCATATACTAATTAGAAAGGTGTGAATCCCATGGAAGACTTAACAGATGTTTGATAAGCCCATAATGATGATAACAACATCGTGTGCCAATTTGACTTATGAATCCCTACCATCCATCGAAGCATATTAGTGAGAAATGTTTTAATTTCTTCAATCTGGTCATTGGCCTGTGGATAATAGGGGGTTGAGTTTTCATGGAGAAGACCCAACTTTTCAGTAAGTTCAGACATCATAAAATTTTGAAAACGACTACCGTGATCAGTAACGATGGATTGAGGGACAACAAATATAGTAATGATATGATTGAATATGAATAAAGCTACAATTTTCTCGATATTATCAAATGTAGGCATCGCCTTGGCCCATTTAGTGAAATAATCCACAGCTAAAATAATGTATCCATGCCCCCCGACTGAGTGAGGGTTACATGCCATGAATTCAATACCCCATTTAGTGAATGGACCAACGGAAACCACAGGGTAAAGAGGAGCAGGGTGTGATTGGATCTTATTGTTATAAGTTTCACAAGCATGACATTTCTGGAAGGAAGTAATGCAATCCTTAAATAATTAAAGCCAAAAATAACCATCTCGTAAGATCTTTTGGGTAGTGGCATACCCAGACATATGACTAACACATGCTCCAGAGTGACAGTCATTCAAATATTTCTTAGCTTCATCGTAGGTAAGAAATCATCAAAATATGGAATCAATACCACAACGGTAAAGAGTATCACCAAGGATGATGTATTGATGGGCTTGATACTGTATATGATGACGATATGTACTAGAAATATTAGGCCAAAAAGTTTCAGTCTAGATATATATGATGATATATCTGTACCATACATCATTAGAACTGATCAGAAAGAGGGGTTCGTCAGGTAAGGAATCCTCTGCCACATGTTCTGTCTCAGTAGAGGTAAGGTCACATATCAATTCGTCAAAAACCAAAGACTTCTTTGACTTGGCAAGTTCAAACTCCAAGTCAAACTCTTGGAGAATCACTATCCATTTGGAGTACTTCCCCCCCAACAATATTTATCGAGTAAGGATATTTTGCAAGGGGTTGCAATTGGAAATAATTTTGGTCCTACATAATAAAATGTAGTGAAGAAAACATTGAACATATTGAACAACTTCCAAGTCTAGTTTCTCCACATGTAGGTATTTGGTTTCGGTATTCGTGATACTTCGACTCAAATACTATATCACATGCTCGTCATGTGAATCATCTTCTTGGACTAAAACCATAGAAATGGTAGAGTCTGAAGCAACCAAGTACATAAAATAATCTCAGCTATAGTCAGGGGAAAACAATAGTGGTGTACGGGTTAAGGAAAGTTTTAAATCCTCAAAAGATTTGTTTTCCGTATCGTCCCATACAAACTCGTAACCTTTCTTGAGGATCTGAGTGAATCCTTTCGTTAATTCAACGTAATTGGGAATGAATTGATGTAAAAAGTTTGCCTTCCCTTGCAAACTTTGGAGTTGGTGTAACATGGAAGGAGGAGGAAGATTAATAATAGCCTCAACCTTCAAAGGCTCTATCCGAATCCCACGTATAGACACAATGAAACCAAGAAGTCGGTTGAATTCCAAACAAAAAACACATTTTTGTGGATTCAAACGTATGTGATAATAATGATAGCGTACGAAAATGGCCCGTAAATGTGTCGGGTAATCTTGATGATGCATGGAATGCACCAGTAGATCGTCAAGATAGGGTTGCAAAATGTGCTTAATATCATGAAAAGCGTAAGACATAGCATGCTGAAAATTCACACCTTCATTTTTGAGACCAAAGGGTAGTTTCTGGTAGGCGAAGTTTCCCCAAGGAAAAATAAAAAAAGTCTTGTGTTGATCTACTGGTAAAATAGTAATTTGATTATAGCCAGAGAAATCATCCATCAAAGAGAATATTTCAGTCTCGTCACAGTCGTCAATGATCTAGTCAATGAAAGGGGTTGGATAATTGTCCTTAGGACAAGATTTGTTTATATCCCTATAATGTACACAAACGTGGATTGTTCCATGTTTCTTATTTACTGAAACAAGATTGGATACCCAATCAGTCAAAGTCATAGGATAAACATAGCCAATGTTAAGAATTTTTTCAACTTCAAGCTTGATAACAATGACTTTACGTGGATGGACTGGGAGAAATATTTGTTGAACGAGTTTAGTGTTCGGATATGTATTAATCTCATGCGCAAGGATATCAAGATCAATACCTCACAGTTATTCATAACTCTAGGGAAAAACGTCAAGGAATTCCTAAAAAAGGGATTTATAGTTGCAGACCTCATTACTAGAACATGAGGAACCAATATGAACATTTTCCATGACTTTGGGTTTAATTGATATGTCAAGAGGAATGGTAGGTGAAATGTTACTCAATTTCCCTTCGTAGAAGACGTCGTGTGTTGACTCAGGAACTAAAGAAATAACAACAATGGTCAATGGAGTCGAAATCCGTTGGTAACTCTCTATGCTATCACTTTCTAGGAAGTGAATAGAATGATGATGCCCATCGTCCCATGGAGTATCTTCCAAGACATGACTGACATGATCATCTCATCAGTAGGAAAGATCACATGAAACAGATTAGGAGATGCATCACAGATAGAAGGAGGAGAAGGAGTGACCGATTGAATAGCTTGATAAGTAGTTTCAACCGAACTTAAAGGCATTTTGTCATCGTGACGAATAAAATCACCAGGTTCAGGTACTATCCATGGGTCATATGACTCAGGGTTTTCAAGAACAGTTGAGGAGATCATGTTAATCAAAGCAAAAAAAGGAGGAGGTATATCAGGTGGTGGGATTTGAAATGTACCCATCGAGGTTGAATATTCTAAAAGACCCATGCTGACATTCTCTAACCGGGAAGTGTATTCGAGATAAAAGGGACGTTTCTAGTACGGTGCTATAGTGGGAAAAAAACATATGGACTACAATAGGATTCAAAATGTAGGCATATCTAACCGTCTAAAAGTCTCCTAGTTTTCTAACTACCCTGAATATACCCCAGATTCATACAGGAAAGACAAAGTGAAAAGATTAGGTAACTTTACCTTTTACTCTGCGTTTGGTGTCAATCCTCTCGTGTCTGATAGCTCCATTGACTACAAGCCTCCTCCCAAGGCTGGCCTGCATTCACAAACAAATAAAAAGAAACTACAAACATGCATCTCATATATAAAACATGGGTTAGATGTTAGTATAAGACATAAATCAAATACCATTATTTGAGACATCATATTTCGGGACATAAAAAGTATTCCTTTTATTGATATCACAATGTTTACTTACAACAAGGCTAACGACTTCTCCACAAACCTGGTCTGGGCTCCTCTTTACAAAGCTCCAACTATGTTTCCACATATATATTCTCCACTCACACTTCTTCTAGGGAAATGGCATAGGCTTATGATGGAGGAAAAAGGGCAAGAATGGGAAATTTGGATCCAAATATCACAAGGTGGCTGCAATTGTTGGGGTAAGGAGGGGATGTGAAAAAGGTAGAGTTTCAATATTCTTATTATTATGTTAGGAATGAGACACCAACACCTCCTTTTATATGGGAAAAGGATGGTTATTCGGTTGGGTGACAGGCTATAGGTGGTGGATTCATTCGGAAACTATCCAATAGCCCGTAATCTCAATAAATTCCTAGCAACTTTTTAATTTTTGGAACTGTTGTGAGTATACGTGGGCTATAATGGTGCAACTAGTGTATGTGCAGGATATGTAGAGGTGCATCAAGCATACGTATGTGGGAAGTAGTGGTGCAGGGTGTGTACATATTCAAAAATAGTGTTTTTAAGAAGAGTTGTTTAGTGATGGCTTGGAAAAAATAGCAAGTAAGAGGGCCAAATGCCAGGTATGCATATATGGAGAAATTTAGGGTTATAATAGATTCCCCCTAATGTGTGAGGTCAGAATATCATCCGACGACCGAAATACATTACAAAATATTCACCAACGTATGAAGCGAGTGAGCTCGAGACTAGAGTTCGAGAGGTGCCATATGCAAAAATACCAATTGTCTCACCGAGGAGGGCATACCCATGCTCTAGATGAAATAAACCATGGATGAAAATCAAATACACTACAGATCCATGTCATATAACTATATAAAGTGTAGCCATCAACAATACACAATAGATCTACATCTCAAAATCAAAGATATACGTGTATAGTATCCATATTCAAGAAGCCAGTGATGCCTGATGGCTAGAGATGAGGCCTTTAGAGCTCAAGAAACAACTTCAATATCTTAAAAACTTGGGTAGGAGTGTAATGTGAATGTATGACTCCACTACCCATAGGTCTTCAATGACTCATCGGGAACAGACAAGAGGATCTCGATGATAAGGTAGAGGACTTCATTGATTTCGAACAAGGACTTGATTGGAATTTCGGGATGCTTGGGAATGAGGTCAAGAGACAAAATATAGAAAGGTTGACTCATGTTGAGTAAAAATTCCCTTGGACAATAGCACGATAGATGATGAGACTCAGGCAACATGACATTGACACAATTTCATGATACAGGAGGCAACACAAACTCTCCATATGTTTGGAAGAATAACCAAATAGAGGAGGACACAACTCTATGTAGAGAGAACAACTTCCTAAGGTCATATTAAATCCCAAATATTGACGACAAATGAAAGGATGTGATTTTTCCAAGGGAGACTCATTGTGCTGCCATAAAAAAAAATAAAAATTCCCGTCCTCTTTTTGGGGTATTTTGTTTTTTTTGTCTTTTTCAATATTTTGAAAGCATTTGAAAAAGAACAAAATAATGCTACGTTACAAAGGAGGAATGAGTGCCACAATCATACTAGTTCCAAGTGAAAGGAACACACTAATTCTCATAGCAAGGAGACATGTGTAAGAAAAGGACACTCGGGGAAAATTCCTCCATGGGTCAAGGTGTCAGGTCGCAGAGGCAAAGTGCTACAAGACTTGTGTATAAGGCATTCTTAAAAGGTTCATTTGAGAGAAACATGGAGCTGGAATTAGGCCAAAGACGCAGAGATGCAAATGCGGTTAGCAAGACATGATGAAACCCACTTCAATGTGTTTTTCACGAGCCCAGAGAAGGTAATATCGATAGTTTTTTCATGTTTAGAAAGTCTCAAAAAATGTAAAATAAGACTCCACTGGGGTACCATTTTCAAAGGTAGTCTAGCTTGTTCGAAAAAAGGGTAAACTAGCACCGAAAATACATCTATTCAAAACCATTTTAATGAGTGTGACACAAACAAGATTACTCGACAATCTTTTCAATTTTAAGGAGTCTGAAAAGAGCTTAACTATGGACTCACAACCTTTTTCTAGGTTTAGTATCCTTAGCCTGAAAAAGTAAAAAATCTACTTAGGAGAATTCTCCCAGCGAGAGGAATATCTCGAGGTGTACCTTTTTCCTCCTTAAACTATAGGACGAAAAAAGGGGTAAACTCATGCCAGTAGATGTTTTTCTGAACCAATTTAACGAGTGTGAAAGAACAAGGTCACTCTGTGATATTTTCAATTTTAAGGAGTCTGAAAAGAGCTTAACTATGGACTCCATAGGGGATTTTTTTCTGGACTAGTTTAATGAGTGTGAAGGAACAAGGTCACTCAACAATATTTTCAATTTTAGGGAGTCTGAAAAGAGCTTAACTATGGAATCTGTGGGGGTTCCTTTTTCGTAAATTTAGTCCCTCAGTCCCGAAAAAGGGTTACAATTATACCTGAGAATACTCTTCTAGAGAACTAAAGTTCCTAGAGTATACCTTTGTTCATAAAATTGACCATCTAGATCGAAAAAGGGTAAACTACTGCCAGATAGACATGCCTTCAAATTTTAGTTTGGCGAGCATGAAGGAAAAAAAGATCGCTCAACAATACTTTCATGTTTAGAGAGTCTGAAAAGGGCTTAAAGAAGAATTTTTTTTAGGTGTCTCGAGGGTGAGTCCAAAATGGATGACACATTGGATGTATGAGGCTCAATCTCGTAATCAGGACAGGACTAACAATGATTCTTGAGCCTAAATTCATTAGTGATGACATGGACGCCAAAATTCAATAAGGATCTATCTAGGGCATCCATGTAGAGGTAGGCTCTACCACCTTACCACAGTACTTCTAAAGCAATAATGATGGTTTTGTACCATAGTTTGGTGGGATCGATCCTATGGCAAAGAGGAAAATACATCGAGATGCCAAAAGTGGAGGTGGAATCCTAACTTAAATTCAAAAAATTGGAAAAACAACTTTTACCAAAGGACCTTTAAAAGTGACCCATCTCCCCAAAAAAAATTCCAAACCAAAAGTGAAGTGCCTCGTAACATCCAATGAGAAACTCAAGAACCACGTTAAATGATTTTCAAGCCAGAAAATACAAGAAAAGTGGAAAAAAAGTGGAAAAAAAGGCCAACAAAGTCTATAAATAGAAGTTGACAACTCATTTTCACCATTGAAAATTGAGAATTAACCAAAAAGCTAAAAAGACCCCCTTGCTAAAAGAGTTGATTCTAGGAGCTTCATAGGACAAAATGAACTTCCTCTTGGTTCATGTAAATACAAATCAACCCCTCTTGCATTTCCATACTTCCTTTCTGCATTTATTTTGGTTTTTGGGGGGTGCACCTTCTTAAAAAAGGGCAGCCCTACATGTACGCAGGATGTCCAAGGAAAACTCGCATATGCCCGCAGGCAGAAAACAATCTTCCCACGTGCATACGCAATTGTGTCCAATACAACCCATGTACACCCTCAATAACATAGAAAAAATGAAAAACAAGAGTTAACTCTCCCTTTGAACTTGTCATGTGACAGGATGCACATTCATTGGAGAGAGAGGGAGCATGAAGACATTGATGTTTTGGTTGAAGAGGACCCTACTATTGTCGCTGCATTGAAACAATGCGGGTTATGAAATTTCTTCTAGTGCCCACTCATGAGGGCACAACCCAGGATGTTGAATGCCTTGGTGGACTATTGGCACCCTGACGTAGAGGCTTTTATGCTCGAGGGGCAGTCGTTGAATCCAACGATTGAGAAAATTTACTTTCTGACTAGCCTCTCGAGGAGAGGGGAACAAGTCAACTTGCGTTCGTTTCCCCTGGGGCCTCATAACATCATCGAGATGATCATACTACATTGCGAGGCCAACACTCATAATGTAGGTTCTCAAGTGCCAATCCACAATATCACCAACCTATCACTGAAAGTGATATTTTTACTGATTGGGTGGATCACTATATCTAAGGACTTACATCAATCCTCTAAGGTGCACATGTATTGTGCAGTGCAGTGCTTGAATGCATGATTGTTCGACTGGAGCACGACCATGCTTGATTGCATGAAGAGATAGGTTACAGAGTGTTGTGGGCAGAGTAACAAAAACTTTGGGTTCGATACCATTTTCTATGCATTCTTCTTTGAGAGGGTACCTAACATGAGTCCACGAGAGACAGTATAGGGGCATGTGGACTCCTTCCCTAAAGTGTGTAGGTGGGTGACATTTCTTCCACGACAGGGGGGAGGAAGGACCATAGAGGCCTTCGACGATACATTTTTTTACTGGTGGGCA
The DNA here is from genome assembly GCA_000966675.3 of Picea glauca. Lineage (NCBI taxonomy): Eukaryota > Viridiplantae > Streptophyta > Pinopsida > Pinales > Pinaceae > Picea > Picea glauca. The sequence continues at coordinate 43,723 of JZKD02S1076997.1, forward strand.
TGGTAGATTCCGGTCATAGAGGACTACCCTTATGCCAGAATCAACTTCTACAGAGATCCAGACATGCCCATACCTCCTGGAGGAGAGCGAGGAGAGATAGGTATGTTTTTTTTTTTAAGTTATTTAATTTTTAGTTTCTTTTTACATATATCATTTTTATATGTACTAGAGTATCTGACAACTATGTATTTGTTATGTAAATATGTAGGTCCAGTGATTCCAACAGACTTTGCGAGGACCAGGTGGCGTCCTCGACTAGTGGCATCAACAACAACAGTTTCCGGAGCAACAAAAATAGGGGGACGTCTAGTCGGAGAGGTTGAGAGAGTGTTGAGATGGGTGGAGCGGAACCTCACTGCACTCACTCGTATAGTTCAAATGGTCGAGATTGAGGATCTCCCACCATCGATGCAACCTCATGTATTTAGGGTGCCACAAACCTGCGTCCATCTTTTCCGATGTTTGGAAAATGTCGTCGTTCACTATGATAGGGCCAAAAGGCCCCGTTCTTAGCTAGGGTAGACCACTTACGTGACGAGGGAACTCTTTTGTATATTTTTTAGAGCATAAGCCTTGCGATATATACCTGACATATTATTTTTGAGGCGTTCGCACCCACCTATGTACTATGAGACCTTTTGATATATATATATGTGTGTATTTACATATTTTATGTCTTATGGATCACATTTTTATAAATGTATGTATATGTGTATGTGTGTGCTTCTTTTTATGTGTGTACAATATGCCAATCTAATACTTGATTAGTTAGAGTATCTGTCATTTGATTTAATCTCCTAGGAACATGGATATTCATAATGTAATTAAAGCAACATTATAAGAGACGTACCCTAAGGAATTGTCGGTGTAGATTAGGATCATAAATGTGGTAAACACCATTTATCTAGGACACAACCAATTGTGCATCAAATTAGACCCGGAGGTGAGAGATACCATGCAACAGAGCATCACGAAGAAACTCTATCATTGTGATGTACTTGACGAAATTATTTGTGGTATGACCTAAACAGATACCTTGAGAAGATAGAAACTGGCCTTGAGGCATGAAAATCAACCAAGCTACAGAAGCAAGCCTCTGAGTGTGTCATGTAGCATCATTCTCAAACCCAATGAACACCTCTGATTCACTTGACATGTACCACAGTGAAAAATATGACATAAATAATGAAACGTCCATAAAACAAAACGACAAAAAACTAACTGTATAAGAACTATACATATGTACAAGAAGTCACCCAAGGTGACCACCTATGAGTAATACTTCTTGAGGTAGAGCCCATTTCTAGGATCTACCAAATTGTTTCCCTCAAATTCAACCAGATGATAAGAACCCTTATTTAATACCTCCTTCATGATGAAAGGTTTGAGCAACATGGGTTTCAACTTGCCTACCCCTAGGGGATCCTTATCTTGGTCATAGACCAGGACAAGATCGCCTTCAGAGAAAATCTGAGGATGAACGAACTGATCATACTGACACTTGAATCTTTGCTTGTGAACCTTGTTAGCCAAGGCTGCATCATGTCATTTCTCATCGAGTTGCTCGAGATATAATAAGCATTCGTCAATCGGTGAAGTGTCTGGCAATAATTATACTTCCAACTTCAAATATGGGATCTGGCACTCTATAGGCAAGACTACTTCCAACCCGTAAATGAGTTGAAAGGGTGAGAAACTGGTGGCAGTATTTATAGATGTTTGGTAGGCCGACAATGTTGAGTACAACATCAAATTCCAATTTGACTTTGTAGAATTGATCATTTGTTGTAGAATCGTCTTGAGGTACTTATTCACAGTCTCCACCTAACCATTCTCTTGTGGGTAGTAGGGTGATGAATTCTCTTTCCTCACCCCAAGATTTGATGTTAACTTAGACATTATTTTATTCTGAAAGTAACTTCCATGGTCAGTGACAATCTCCTTCGGGATGTCGAACCTTTCTATTATTTGATTGAAAATAAAGAGAGTTGTTGTATCGCCATCACTATTAAACGTTGGCATAGCTTTGACCCACTTTGTGAAGTAGTATACTTCTACAATGATATAACGATGCCCCCTGAATGAATTCAGGTGGCATGAAGTATAATCAATCCCCCACTTGGTGAAGGGACCAACTGTAATGACGGGAAACATGGGAGCGGGGTGTGCCCTCATATTTCAAGAGAAGATTTGACACAGGTGGAACTTCTTGACCAATTAAACACAATCCTTGATTAATGTTGGACAAAATTAACCGACTCATAGAATCTTTTGGGTTGTTTCCAACCTAGAAAAATGACCACCACATGCTCCAATGTAGAAGTTGTTAAGAAAAATTTCTTCTTCCTCATGAGTGACATCGGCAAAGGATGCAATCTACACTTTGACAATACAAAGTGTCATCGAGTATGAGATATTTTTTTTCCTAATGGCATATATGTGGATGCTCATCACGAGAAGCAGAGGCGGGGCACTTCAAATTCTGGAGATAGACTAGTACATCTTCATACCATGGGTCCAAAGATGAAATAAGAAAAAGATCTCCTCTAATCGGTGATTCTCTGGGCATAACCTCACCTGATTGGACCGAAAGTTACGAGATAAGTTCTGCAAAGACCAACAACTTTTTAGATTTCATGGAAACAAAATCCAAGTAAAATTCCAAGAGGATAATGATCCATGTACTGATCTTTCCACCGATGATGCGTCATGTCAACATGTATTGAAATAGATTCATAACAACAAAGACAATGGTCTTACAAAGCATAATATAATGACAGAACTATTCGACAACATGCCCTAGTGCCAACGCCAGCTTCTCAACACAGGAGTAGTTGAGTTCCGGTCCAACTAGGCCTTGGCTCAGGTAATAAATCACATGCTCTACAAGCAAATTGTCCTCTTGAACCAAGACCATACCGATGGTCGATTCTACAGTGACAAAGTACAATAAGAAAGATTTATTATAATGAGGAGGTCGGGGCAGAGGGGAAGACGTGAGGGTGCGTTTCAATGCTTTGAAAGAGAACTGAGCGGCTTCACCCCAAAATAAAGGGACTCCCTTATTCAGTAAATGCATGAACCCTTTAGTGATCTCGACATAGTTTGTGATAAAACACCGAAGAAAGTTTACTTTACCCTTTAAAATTTGAAGGTGAGGGACTGTGCACGGGGGAGTAAACTGAACTATCACCTCAACCTTTAGAGGATTGACCATGATTTTTGTTGGCACAGGGGCAGACCCAAGGTTCAACTCTAGTAGTGCACCAACAATCCCTAACTATTGGCCCTTTCGGCAACACCTGCAGGGCAGATGCAGTCTCACCCAAAGTAGAAATACAGGGTTGTAGGAAACAAGTGTATACAACTAGAGGAAATGCAAAGTGGATCCAGGAAAACAACACACAACAATCTAGTTATTATTTACCACACTTAAGTCTACTTCACACAGTTATATCCCTAATCTAACACAAAAATACAACACAATATAGAAGATAACAAATAATACAACATCAATCACACATAACAACAAGATATACATGGTTCACCCTCTCCTTAGGGATACACCCACATAACTGTGTTTCTTGATATATTATATGAAAATATATAGTTCTATTTGCACACTTAGATGCATATTTCTCTCTCTCTCTCTCTCTCTCTCTCTATTTCTCCCTTCCCTCCCTGCACACCCAGCTGCAGGGTTAATCTTCGCACCTAGCTGAAGATCTTACAATAAAGAATTAATACCATTCTCAACAACAACACTCAATAATGAACAACCACGATCATAATGTCAATGAACCAACTATTGAGAAACCCTATCGAATCTCCTAGACCTTTATTTACACATTACATGGAAAATGTCTAGGTGTCAAAACCCTAGATCCAAAACCCTAGGTGCTAAAACACTAGGTAAACTTGACCCATGTTTTCAGGGCTTCACCAGCCTATATTTCCTTCTTTCCCATGAGGTGCTCCAAATATCCCGTTGGCATGTTTTCCCACTTGTTGAGTTTTCCGTGATCCATATTCTTTGTTGATATTTCTTCCTTGATCTTCTCTTCTAACGGCTATCTTTTCCTTTCTTTTCTCCTTGTTTTCTACCTCTTTTCTCACTTCGACCCTTCCTCGGTTTATGTTCTTTCTGTGCAGTTTGTACTTTTCCTTTATTCCTTAATCTTCACTTTCTTAACTAACCAAGGGCCAACAGGCCCCCAACACTCACTTGTGACTCATCTCAAGTCATTGCAAGACTGATTCTTTTGTTTTACTTCGACTACAGATTGTGTGGAGGAGCCCGTGCTTTCTTCATTATCCCTCCCTATCATGTGCAAAATGTATTTTTTATGTCTGGCACCCAGTTTCAAATACACCTGGTACATAGACCCTTCTTCCTTAGTTTATATTGAGAGTTGTGAAGAAGCTAGTTGTCATAATACAATTTCAATCAGCTCCCATTTACCAAACCTTCTTTCCATTCTCCATTAAGGGTCTTCAACTGCACAACTCCTCCTTCTCTAACATAGGCAACCTCAAATGGCCTGAGCCAATGTGTCGTGAACTTCCCTGGATGCTTCATGAACTTATTGTCATATAAAAATACCAAGTCTTCTTTCTTTAATTCCTTCCTCTTGATATGTCTTTCATGGTAATAATTTTATCTTTCTTTATGTACATGTTGATGAAATCCCACAATAAACCTATCTTCTTCCAGTTCTAGCAACTGCGCAAGCCTATCTTGAACAACATCAGTGTCATCCATATCTATAAATGCTGCAATTATTAAACTAGGAACCAAGTATTTTATAGGTACCACTGCTTCTACGCCATATACTAACTTAAATGGGGTCTTCGTTGTTACCTTCTTGCAGGTAGTTTTGTAGGCCCATAACACTGTTGGAATTCTTAAATCCCAATCATCTATGTTCACATTGAAAATATGTGTTAGTGTTGTCTCTAAGATCTTATTGAAATCTTCAATTGTATCACTCACCTGTGGGTGGTATGGGTGCTCTTCTTATGGTGAACTTCGAATTCCTGCATCAAGTCTTCAATAGTTTTATTGATGAAGTGTGTGACTTGATCACTGATGAGGATCTTCAGGCATCCAAATCTAGTTATGATATCTTCAAAAATGAACTGTGCATATGTAGTTTCACTACAATTCTTAATTGTTCTTGCTTCCACCTATCTGGTCAAATTCTGTATCACAATAATAATGTATCTCTCTCTTGTGCATCTTCGTAGTGGGTTAATAGGTCCCACAAAATGAATGGCCCATTTTTCAAATACTTGTAGTGTTAATTGTGGTGCCAAAGGAATATCATGTCTTCTAGAAGGCTTTCCTACTCTCTGACATACATCACAGGCCTTGTAATATTCATGAGCATCCTTGTGTAAAGTAGGCCACCAAAGGCCGACTCTGAGGATCTTCTATGCTGTGGATTTTCCTGCATAGTGTCCTCCTGCGATGCCTTCATGTGATTCTTCCAGAATCAATGGTATTTATGCCTCCATAACGCATCTCCTCAAGATCTCATCAGGTACCATCTTGTACAACTGTCCAGCTATCAGTTGAAAATTGACAGCGTAGACTACCGACTATTTCTTCTGCATAACTATATATTCATGAGGTGCCATTCCTGTGGATGGGAACTGAATTATGTTGGTGAAGTGATCATCAACTTTCCTAATGGCCAACAACTATGCCTCTAGTAGTGTATCTTCCAGACTAGTAGGTTCCTCTCCATGTTCTAACCTAGATAAGTGGTGAGGTCCCTTGTTCATTCTCCCTGGCTTAACCACAATCTCAAAGTCATATTCCTAGAATAAAATATCCATATGCATATTCTTCCCCCCAACACTGTCTTGTTGACTAAGTATTTCAATGGAGAATGGTCAGTGAACATCTTAAAATTTCCTCCCAATAAACAATGTCTAAACTTCTGCAGTGCTATACCATATCCAATCCTTCTCTTTCATTCATAGTATAGTTCCTTTTAGTTGTAGAAAGATTCATGCTTGCAAAGGCTATGGGTTGGTCAATATCTCCTGCACCTGGCTATGATAAAACTTCTCCTAATTCTATTGATGAAGCATCGACATGAACATTGAACTCCTTACTCCAATCTAGGAAAACCAAGATTGGCATAGTGACCATTTTCTTATTTAGTGTGTCAAAGCCCAGCTGACATTCTTCTATCCATTTGAACTTACTATCTTTCTTTAATAGCTTCTCCATAGGTGTTTTTATCTGTGCATAATATTGAATGATTTTGTTGTAGTATTAGTGTGTCCTAGTGTAGTGCATAGCTTTCTGACCATAGTAGGGGGAGGTAGATCGACAATGATGGCAATCTTGGAAGGATCTACCAAAAACCCCTACTTACACACAATATTCCCTAGAAGAACTCCAAAGGGTGAAAAGAAAATGCAGGTTTTCAAATTCAGGGCAATTTGAAATTGTCTGCACTTATCTAACATCAATTGTAAACATTCAATATGGTCTTTCATTAGGCTAAAGAGAGTCTAATCATCAAAATAGGCTTCCAAGAACTCATGTAGAAAGTCCTTAAATGCTTCGACCACCGCCTTGGAAAATATGGATGGTGCATTCTTTAGGCCAAAACACCTCACAGTATACTAGAACGACCCCCATTCTGTTGAAAATGTGGTATTATGTCGATCTACTTAGCAATTCTAATCTGGTGATAAACTGAAAACCCATCTGTGAATGAGTAAACCTCTTGTCCTCCTACATTATCTAGGACTTAGTTCGTAAACGTTGTAGGGAATGGGTCATGTAGACATGCATCGTTCAACTTTCTTAGGTCTACACAAGTCCTGATTTCTCCTGTCTTCTTATATTGGACCACTATAGGGATAATCCATTCAAATTATTCAACAGGTACTATGATTCCTACTTCCATCATTCTATCCAATTCAATCCTAACTTTATGATTATATTTGGGATTCAATCTATAAGGTCTCTACTTGATATGTTTTTCATCTGGTCTCAGAGGGATCTTCGTTTCTCCCATGGGCCCTTTAATTCCCTTCATATCTGTGAACTTGGTTGGAAACAAGTCCTAATATTCATGTAATAGTTCTGTGATCTTTCTAATAGTGGCATCATCCCAATAGTCTCCCACATTTTCCATCTTAGGTGCTTGTTCTATTCCAATGTTAACTTTCTTGATTTTAATAGGTTGTCCAACAAAGGGTAATTCAATCCCAGGTCCTTCTATGTCTCTGTGACCTTTAGTTTATGCAATGTTTACATCTCTAGGGTCATCATCCTCATCAGCATTAACATTGTAGTAATCTTGTAACTGTTGAAGAGGCGTAGTCCATTGATCTTCTTCTTTCTCAAGAGGGAGGTTAGGTGCCTCCTCAAAGACTTTTTGTCTTACAATGTGTAACATCTGATCTACTGTGGGGTACTGGATTTCAAATAAGAATGTAGCTATAAATTTATGAGTCATTACATACTATTCTGTAGTGATGAGGCACAATTCTTCTTGAAGGTACCAACTGACAGGTGTAGTATCCAAGGTGTTAATGAAATTGTGCACCCACTGTTCTTTAGGGATGTTTCTCTAAGCCTCCTCACAACTTCTCATGTGGTCCTTAGGACACCTCTATCCTGTGTAATGAAATTTACATCCTTCTTCTTACTCTAAAACGTGCACTATCAATAAGGTGTGACATTGTGTCCACTCCATTATGTTTTTCTTGTGTTCTCCCCACCATCTAGCTAGTGTGGCTTTCAAGGCTTCATACAATGCCAATATCCTCTGTTGTACTGGTACCATCTTCTCTAATTCCACTAGAAATGACTCTAAATGATTCAATCCATCAAACGTTGGAAGGTTACTTACTTATATGCCAATCCAACGAACTAGTTTGGTCAATCTGGCACATCACCGTGTGGAGAATTCATACATCTTGTTCTTCCAATTTTCTAATGCCTCTTCTGAATCTAATGAGCATGCACTTTCACTTCACCAGCTGAGGATTTATCTAATGTAGGATTAATGTAATCCTCTTGTTTTGTTGTCATCTTGTAAATGTTATCTAACTCATATGCACAGTCTTCTTCCCTGATAGGTTCTGTGTATTTGTGACCTTCATCTGGGTCTAGAGGTGCAATGAATTTAAGGCCACTACCTTAAAATATCATTCTTCTCTTCTTTAGGTCAACGACAGTTGAATTGTTGAAATCCCAATCAATTCCTAATAGCACAGGATAAGGAAAACTATCATCAACAATCTCAATTAATTCAAGGTATGCAAATGTCCTTACCCCATCAACGTCTATAGGGACATGCTACAATCTTCCAAAGGGGATCACTGCCTACTGATTATCCATCCTGAGCCTAATAGGAGAGTAAATCAAACTGGGTTTTCCCATCAGTTCCCAAGTCTTCTTCATCATAACATTGATTTATGATCCCAAGTCGAGGACCACATAGTCCACATTGTAGTCTCCAATATAAAAACTAAGGTGTAATTCTTTGTTTGTTCTCCTTTTTCTTGATACTTGGTTCATAGCTCTACTCAGTATAGAATCTATTTTCCCAATTTCATACTGTCCCACTAGGTGTTGTAATTCTTGTACAACATTTTCATCTTTAATCAAATTGATACATGTATATAAGAAGTCCATGAGTTTTCTTACCTCTTTTCCTTGTTTGTCTATAGCAGACTGATCAAATGCTAGTGGCATTTCAGAGTCCCTTACTTCTGGTTGTGCCTTAGATGAAGAAGCTTTTCCTTCTACAAATTCTTTCCTTTCTTCCTCAAAAGTATGCCTCTCTCTCCTTGGATCAAACAACTATTCCTTCTCTCTAGCTCTTTCGATCCCTGATCCTTCTGCAATATTTCCTGGGGTTTCTCTTTCTTCCCCTGTAATAATGCCCCCTCTAGTAATAACAATGACTATGGGGTCCTCACTGCGAGGTTCTGTTGATATTAGTTGAACTTGCTGGTTTCCTCCTCATCTCTCCTGGAGTTTGTCTAATAATATTGGACAATCCTCAATGACATGATCGAAGGAGTTACAATAGTTGCAAGTGGTACAAGGGTTCTAACAATCCATTTCCAAATGTCTTGGATGTGTGCAATTATAATAGATGATTTGTCCTCTACCTCGACCCATACCTCCTCCTCGTCTTCTTCTTCTGAATCCATCACAAGGGTTAAAGTTTCCTCTTCCTAGGGAGTTGAACTGCGTACTATTTCCTTCTTGCTGTGTTTCTCCTTGGATCCTATATGTATCCCTTGATCTTTCATGCAAGAGATCATAATCCCTACAATCCTTCTCATCATGTCCCACAGACTTACATAATGTGCAGTAAATATTGGTAGGTGTCTGGACATATTTTTCCATATAATAACATTCACCGAGGAAATATCTCATTCTACATACCTCGCACCAGGGTACAATACCCTGATTCAGAGGAATAGGTGCTCCAGAGGCCAAGTATTCATGAAATAAGGGGAAATTCTCTTTTTCATGGCCCTCTGATTTACATCTAATACACCAGATATATTCTCTTTTCTCTTTTACTTTATCATTCTTCATATATTCGACTTGCAAAGATAAAATATTTAACTGATTCAATATTTGACTCATACATGGGCTAGATTCTCCTACAGGGGATGCTTCTAGTTTCATGGAAATCTCTAGAGATTCATCCTGCGAAGAAATTTTCTGTAGCATCGGAGGAACTCTGATATGTGGCACGAGGGAAACAATGAACCATTCTTTATTTTGTTCATCTGGAATCTAAAAATTCAAATGGCATGTCAAGGTCTTAAACCTCTGATAGAACTCCCAAATAGGTTTAATGACCTTCTACTTGATTTACTTTAGTTCTGTAATACATTGTGAATCTGACTTGGGTTTGTTGAATTTTTCACTCAGTGCAATCTTAATGTTATTCAGCGGTTTAGTCTATTTAGTCACTGTAGAAAACTTCATGTACCCACTTAGTGCGATATCCCTCAAGGTAGTAATGAACTGATCTCTCTTGACAGTTTCGTCAGTGACTTGCTTGATACTCCATACAACTTCGCATAAGAACCATTGTTGGTTAGGATCTTTAGATCCATCTCCCCTAAAGATGGGTAACCTTATTTAATCTTCCATAGATCTTCCTTGGTTTCTTGGTTGAGTATGTACTAAACTTCCTGTAACAATACTCAGATGGCTCTGACTACTTTTGTTACTCTGGTTACTTACTGCTGCTAAAACAACAAGAGGAGTAGTAGTACTTACTTCGACAGTAGGCATAGTTCCTGAAGTTTCTATCTCTCCTTGGGAAAGTTCTTCAAATCCTACCTCCTCTGTTCTTGTGGCCTCTAAATGTTCTTCATCTGTTAGATTTTCTTCTTCTCCACTATAGATTCCCTCGTCTCTATAGTTTTTTCTTAAATAGGTTTACAAGAGGAAGCTCTTTGAATGGTCTCCCACTACGCATGAGTCTAGCCTCTGTATCATTGTCGCTGTCTAAATTCTTGAATATTAGCTTCACTGTATCTTCATGATATTCTTCTCATGCAATACCATCTTAATCCTTAGCTTCAAAAAGTGTAGGAACTTCCCTCTAGGTCCCTTAAAGAAGTACCTCTCTACTTGACTATATGATTCAACTGTGTCAATGGAAAACTTAGTAATATACCCTCCAATAGTTCTATCAAACTAGAGATTCACCGCTATAGACATAGTGTTATCAACTCTCTTAAAATTCTTGATCATTGTTTTTTTCCAAACTACAGGTGGTCTATATCTGATCTCAAACTAGGTATGTTGTAATCTGGCTAACCACTAGTATAACTCCTTATGAACTCCTCCAAAGAAAATCTCATGTATGTCTGTAAAGATGTACCTTCCCTACCAGTATTCTACACTAATATTAGGTTTCTTGTTTTGGGCTTCAACGAAGTCCTTTTCTTGTTATTCTATCCACTTTTGAATTTTTTTCTTCGATGGGAACCACCTTGAAATTCCCTCAAAAAAATCTTGTTCCTAGAAACAGAACCATTTGTTGGCACAGGGGAAGACCCAGGGTTCAAATCTAACAATGCATCAACAAGCCCTAACTACTGGCCCTTTCGACAACACCTACGGAGAAGATGAAATCTCACCCAAAGTAGCAATAGGGGGTTGTAGGACACATGTGTCTACAACCAGAGGAAATGCAAAGTGGATCTAGGAAAACAACACACAACAATCTAGTTATTCTTTACCACACTTAAGCCTACTTCGCAGAGTTATATCCCTGATCTAACACAATAATGAAACACAATATAGAAGATAACAAATAACACAACATCAGTCACACATAACAACAATATATATGTGGTTCACCCTCTCCCTAGGGATACATCAACATAACTGTGTTTCTTGATATATTATATGAAAACATATAGTTCTATATGCGCATTTAGCTATATATTTCTCTCTCTGTGTGTCTTTTTCTCCCTTCCCTCCCTGTGCACCCACCTGTAGGGTTAATCTTTGCACCTTGCTAAAGATCTTACAATACAGACTCAATATTGTTCTCAACAACAACACTCAATAATGAACAACCAAAATCATAATGTCAATGAACCTCTCGACTTTCCTATAACTTTATTTATACATTACATGGAAAATGTCTATGTGTTAAAACCCTAGATCCAAAACCCTAAGTGCTAAAACCCTAGGTCAACTCAACCCACGTTTTTAGGGCTTCACCAACCTTTCTTTCCTTATTTCCCGCAAGGTGATCCAAAGCGTCCATTAGCATCTTTTCCTGCTTGTTGAGTTGTCCACGATCCGTATTCTTTGTTGATATGTCTTCCTTGATATTCTCTTCCAATGACTAGCTTTTTCTTTCTTTTTTCCTTCTTTACTCACTTCGACCCTTCCTCCGTTTATGTTCTTTCTACTCAGTTCGTACTTCACCTTTATTCCTTAATATTTTCTTTCTTACCTAACCAAAGGCCAACAATCCCTATCGTCAAAACTATGAAACCTAGTAGACGGCCTAACATCATGCATAAACTACACTTCTTCGGATTCAAGTGAATCTGATAGTAGTGACATCGCTCAAAGATTAGTCAGAGGTGCATAGGATGATCAACTCTCTTATGAAATCATGATGATAAATCATCAAGATAAGCCTCGAATATATTTCAAAGGTCATGGAAAGCAAAAGACATGGCCCACTGAAAAGTGGCTCCAACATTCTTCTGGCCAAAAGGCATCTTCCGATAAGAAAATGTACCCCACAGACAGATAAAATTTGTTTTATGTTGGTATTTGTGCTTAATCTGTATCTGATTGTATCCTGAAAAACCATCCATGAAATAAAATACCTCACAACCTCCACATTCTTCGACAATATTATCAATTAATGGGGTGGGGAAATTATCCTTTGGACATGCCTTATTCAAATCATAGAAGCCCATACATATGCGAATTGTTCCCTGATTTTTATTGACCAGAACAAGATTTGACACCCATTGAGTCAACTGAACGAGGTAGATGAAACTGACTTTGAGCAGTTTCTCTACTTCAGCCTTAATAATTGTCGCTTTCCAAGGATTAACCAGACTAAGATTCTTTCGGACCTACTTGGCATCAGGAAAATTTATTATTTAATGTTTGACAATTCTTGGATCGATGTCTGGCATTTTCTCATAAGACCAGGAAAAAATGTCGCAGAATTCCTTAAATAAATTTGTATAGATCTGAATCTTTTCAGGGGAGCAGTCTGCTCCGATGAAGACATTCTCCACAATGCCAGGGGTTCTAGAGATGTAAATAGGTATCGTTTCAATGATAGTTTCCATGTTACCCTCAACATAAACTATGTTCATAGCTAGAGGATTAATAGGAGATGACCTATCTCTAGTCATAGTCAACATGGATTCTCCTGCCTCTATTCTTCTCAACTCTGGGAGGAAATATTATTTGTGATGGAGATCATCCTGGGGTCTATCTTGACCAGTCAATGCCTCTATAATCGCCTCGTCAGAGGGAAAGACCAATTCTAAAGAATCAATAATGGTGAGAGAACCTTGAGCCCAAAAAGGCTCTAGAACTAGATCTAACTCCTATGTGGGAGTCGGACCAGGGTCGGTCAAATCTTGCTAGAAAATACTGTACACAACTTCTATCATGGACTAGGGCATGGACATGCCATGAGGCCCTGTCCCTTCCATAGAAGCCTATGGGGAAGGAAGAGTCCATGGATCATTAAATTAAGTGGTTCTAAATGAAAGTAAGTGGTTCAGCCTTAGGTTGGTTGGGGACAGTCGATATCATATTGACATTGCTAGAAGGAGGCGAGAAATCAAAAGTACCCATCAAAGGTGGGAACAAACCAACCCCCATGTTGACGATGCCAGGTTGAGGGTTATCAATCATCGAGACCATGGATGCCCTCAATGAAGGGTCAGGTATGGATAAGGACAACTAATCAATGGTTACAATTCCTCCCTCATGTGGAAACAATAAGAGCCGAAAAACTATGGAAACCACTTCATCCATTGCATAATTCCAACTCCTCCCTAACAGGAGGTTGTAGTCGAGAGGAGGCTATATTCTTCCCTACTAACTGCACGGGGAAAGAAGGGATGATTCCATGTGGTTAGAAACAATGACTTTCAAAATCAGTAAGCATAGTAGGTTATGGAGACAAAACAGGTTGGTCAATGGCCTTCCAACATGCCAATGACATCACGCAAGTCGAGGTACCCTCATCAACCACCGTACATAAAATATTTCAAGGAAAATATTTTTTGGGGTGAGCCACTACTATCTAAAAAACCACGTGGTAAGGGAGACGAGACTTCAAGTTGGTCATATCAAGCATGATCGTTCCTGGATTATAGGTCTCAACAGATCCTAAGGTATCTAACATAGCATTTCTCTATGAAGGGCATCTTTAGATGAATTCCAAAGAGGACATCGTGTAAGGGGTTTGTGAAAAATCCTCCACCACAGAGTAGTTATCGGTGGCCCTCGCATTCAGATTATGTGAAGCTTTCTTGAACTCCCCTTTCAAGATGCATGTCATTGTTTCTCCCATCGTCCTCTCAATCTGGAGAGGAACTAATGGGTTTTCAACTTCTTTACCCTTCTCAGTAGTGTTTGGAATTTTGTAATCGTGTGCCCTAGTTTCTATGTGAGCATCACCTTTTAACATATACACATTCACGAATAAGGGATTACTAGAAGACGGAGGGGGTCCTTGACTGCCCCCATCCACACTCAAAGAGGCTTGAGTCAAAGTTTTCTCATGTAGAAATGGTTTTTTTAACACAACAGGTTGTTGTTGTGCCAATAACATCTAGGCCTCCGTAAGACAAGGGAACAGGTGAGTTAGATGGTATTCCATGCAAAGGTTACATGGATATTTCGACTTTCTTTTTTCTATGTTTCCCCTACCAACATTTTTGGTGGGTTTCTTATCCCCCTTACCCTTCTTGTTTCATTGTTTCTTCTTTCCGTATATGACCGCCACCGTAAGGGAAAGCGCTATAGGGGGTTGAGGTGCCCCCCATGGAACCTTGCAAAAGAGTGTTTGAGCTCCCTTCCCTTAGACCCATGGTTTGTAGGGTGGAGTAAGAGAGGACATATTTCATACCAAAGTTGGGCATTCTTTATGAAAACAGAGGACCCGTCGCACTCTATGTGAATGGAGTAGAGATCACCGCCATAGACATAATCAAACCATTGCCCGAAGTAGAGGC
>JZKD02S1076997.1:65862-93894 GCA_000966675.3 Picea glauca
AGGAATATCACACCTAGATTTTGTTTGAGATATTCAATTGTGTCTCTGGGAAGGGTTTTGGTAAAAATAGTTGTAACCTATTCTTTGGTGGTAATGTATTCTGACTTGATAATTTTCTTAACTACATGTTCTCTTAGGAAGTGGTACTTTATTGGAATATGCTTTGTATTTGAGTGTATAAAAGAATTCTTTGAAATGCGTATTCCACTTGGGTTGTCGCAGATGATTGATATTAGATGATCATATTCTACCTTGATATCCTTCACTATGCACTTCATCCAAATAACTTGTGTACAACATGTTTTTGTTGCAATATATTCGACTTATGTTGTGGATAGATATATTGAAGTTTGCTTCTTTATAAACCATGATACTAGACAATTGCCTAGAAATAATTCTCCTCCACTAGTAATTTTAGTGTCATCAATACTTCCTACCCAATATGCATATGTATATGTTGTTAGAGTGAATTCCTTACTTCTTGAATACCACAAGCCAAAGTCCAATGTTCCCTTCAGATATCTGAATATTATTTTCACTTATTTCACATGTGTCTCTTGTTGAGAAAGTGTTTTCATTGATGTCAAAGTGTTTGTAGGTGTGATAGTGAGTGGTGTCAATGATATCATTTTCATTGATGTCAAAATGGTTGTGTATGTGTCAATGAGTGTTTCTTCATTGATGTCAAAGTGACTTCTAGAATATTGATGTGGAATTAGGTGTTAATGAGGTAATTGGTTGACTGATGTGTTGTAGCTGACAGTATGTGTGTCTCCAACATGTTTGTCTACGGGAATTTAGGATTCTAGTAGTAACTAAAATTTCGGTAATAACATGTCAACTATAGGAATTTAGGATCCCGGTAATAACTGGAATTCTGGTAATAATGTATCAAATGCAGGAATTCAAAATTTCAGTAATAACATGTTTATTACAAGAACTCGGGATTCTGGTACTGAATTGTTGGTAATGGTTGGTTAAGGAAAGGATGCGATCACATTAATTTTTCCAATATGAGATTAGTTATTACTGGTGGTGTTCACACACCAAGTATTCTTTATGGAATGAAATATGTAATGATCTATTGATACAGTCAAGGTCTTGACATGGTCAAGAAAAATACCATGGGATTATACCATAGTATTGATTTTTCTATGAGAAACAAAGCCACTACAGACACTAGTTTAAATATTTCATTAATTTGAGAGTAGAAGGGATGCATGAAACATGAATATGTGTGATTTTATTTGAGTTTAAGTTAAGAATAATATCAAGAGGATAAAAGTGGTGAGAAGAAAGAATGAAACTATATTGAATATTAGAGAGATAGAAATCAAATTGCAGAAGGGTTTCTGAATCTAAATTGCAATATGAAGCATATGTAATTTAACCCTAAATAAAAACTACTCTTGATTGTAATGAAGTAATTATGAAATGAAAAGAAGTATGGTATGAATCTATTTTAGGAGTTTTGAGGAGTGTGTAAAACCACTATGTTGTAAGAAGGTTATAGGAAAAACAGATCTTTGATTATAGGAAAAACAAATCTATGATTACAGGAAAAACAAATATGCAATTATAGGAAAAGTAGATCTACAAGAAAAGTCGATTACATGAAAGGCCACTATATAGGAATATAATATTATAGGAAAGGATGATATACGTGAATAACAGATTATAACAAAGGTTAATCTACAAGAATAACAGATTATAGGAAAGATCGATCTACATAAATTGCATATTACAGGAAAATCATATTACATGAATTGCATATTACATGAAAAGTGGATTACGAGAATTGAATAAAAGGCTATTATAGGAAAAATGGATTATAGGAATTGTAGATTAGAGAAAAAGACTATTAAAGGAAAACTAGATTACAGGAAAGGTCGATTACATGAAAATTAAATCTACAATAATAACAACTACATGAATGGTAAAGATGATATTGGTTGTGTTGTCTATGAAGAGGAGGTTTTGTGACTGATAACACATTGAATAACTTATTTATTTCAGGGTGGTAGGGTGGTGAAAGGTTGCGGATTGATGGCGTCATTTGTGTAATAGGTCGGTTCTTGGAAAGTGGGTGATTACAAAACATTGAAAAGGAGATTGGTGTCTCCTGTAGGTGGGTTCTTGCAAAACTTTGAAAGGGTGATTGATGTCTCCTGCAAGTAGGTGCTTGAAAAACTTTGAAAATAGGATTGGTGTCTCCTGCAAGTGGGTGCTTGCAAAAAATTTAAAAGAGGATTGGTCTCTCCAGATGGTTGAATATTTGATATTTTCTCTTTGGGTACATGAATGTACATTGGGAAACCAAATATCCTCAGATTCCCTACATCATGCTTCACCCCAGATAATTATTCTTCAGAAGTCTTTGATCCATATTATTTTCGGCACAAAATGAGAGTGCATATATAATAAAGTAATGTACAAAGATATCTAGGATATCCAATAATATAACAAAAATGTATCAGAGATGCAACCATAAACACAAAGATACAGTAATACACAATTTTCTATTAATGAGCGAAAATGTACAAACACTGTAAAAATATAAAGTGAAAGTCTTGCTAGAATGGTGGAAGCTTATCTCTGAGAAGAGATGTGTCCGCTACTCGCATTCACAAGAATATGATTTTACAATGAGGCTACAAAGGAATTTTTATCATAAAGAAAATCCAAAACCCTAACCCCGGAAGATGAAAAGCCAACAGTTTGTGGACCCCGTTTTGGGTAGTTTGGTGTATCAACTTCCCGACAACGTAACTTTGGCATACAATCTCCGTTTGGGGTGCATGATAGCTCATTAGAAAAGTATCGCTGAGGAGATTCATTTAGGAGGATGAATTAGAGCCTTTGGATATCATTTATAATATCGATCTCAAAAAATCTTCATTTAGGCCCTCAAAATGGCCCCGGAAGTTAAAAATTATTAAAAATAGTAAAATACCAAAATTGACAAAAAATTGTTTTGAGCCAGTTGGAAGAGGTGGGTGGCCATCGACATCCACCTAGATCAGTCTTGTTTCCTAATATGTAGTGATTTCTCCTATTCTAAATGTACACAGTTATATTGGTAGCTTCTTCCCACAAGAACATGGGAAACTCCTGGTCATGAATCATAGATTTAGATGCTTCATAGATAGATGTATTCTTGCTTTTAGAAACCCCATTTTGTTGAGGGTTGTAAGGATCTATTAAATCTCTATTAATTCATGTTTCTGAAAATAAATCATAAAAACAATGGGAAGTAACTCTCCTCCATTGTCCAAACTTCATACTCGAATATGTCTTTCTGTTTGGTTCTCAACCAGAGCTCGAAATTCCTGAAATTTGCTAAATACCTCGGTCTTGGATTTTAGGAAATATATCCAAGTATTACGAGAGAAGTCATATATGAATATTACATAGCAAAAATACCCACTTAAGGATGGAGATGACATAGGTATAGAAACATCTGAATGGATGAGATATAACGTTCCTTTATATCAAGTGTAACTGCTAGTGAAAGGCATCTTGGCATTCTTTTCAAATGCAAATCCACGCCACACACCATAATGTTCCACTGAAAATTATGGCAGTACTGTAACCATCTTCCTTAGATAAGGAAATACTCTATAGTGCAGGTGAGTCAACCTTCGATGCCAAAGTTCGCAAAGACTATTACTATTATGGATAATATCTTGATTAGTTAGTCCATTCAATTTGTACAAACCTCCCTATCCAACACCAATTACTCTAGGTGAATCTATGTTTGAATTCTTGGACCAAACCAAGAAAAGCCCATATACAAAGGTAACTATGAAGCCTTTGTCCTCCAAGGTTGAATTAGAAATGAGGTTTTTCTTTAAACCTGGAACATATAGAATATCATTTATATTAAGGACTTATTTGGAGTCCAACTAGAATGAGGTAGCACCAATTCACTTTATTAGATATGTGTAGTCATCCCCAAGATCCACAGTTTGAGAAGAGACTCTTTCTAAAAAATTAGTGAGGGAACTTAGGTATCTAGTCATATGTCTAGAGGCACCACTATATACCAAACAAATATAACTACTTTTGAAGATAGATCCTGAAAGTGTTGAGATGAAAAAATATTATTTCTTGAAGTCTTATGTCATTTTATTGAGTTTTGTTTCTATTTATTTCTTATGGGGTTGATCCATTTAATTTTCTATTGAAGCATGTTGTTTCCCTTTTTTCTTACTTGGATCATGGAATTTAGTAGCAAAGTGGCCAAACGTTTGGCAATTGTACCATCTTACTTTTGACATATCGCTTGACTTAAGTCCCTTAGTAGAATCTTGCTTTTTCCCTTTCTTATCTTGGTAGTGAAACTTTCTACCTTTTAGTTTATTTGTGTGAGAAACAAGAGAATGATTTTCTTCTTTCGGGAAATCACTTATAAATAAGATTTTTCCTTATTATTGAATACAATCAGTCCATAATCGTTCAAACGATGGTTGCGTTTATCAAGCATTGACACCTTGAATAAATTGTTCCCATGAGTTGGGAAGACCATTGAGAGTTGTAGAAACAATCTCTTCATCATACACTTCTTCATCAATGGATATTATATTTTCTCTTAACTATGATATATTTATGAAAAAGGTCGTGATAGTATCATCCTTCATCATCTTGAGGTTACGAAGTTGTGACTGCAGTGTTGTTTTTCTAGTAGGATTCTTTGTCTCAAATAGACTTTTAAAGGAATCATAGATCTCTTTGGTTTTCTTCTTCTAAGATATATGAGGGAGCCAATGATCTTTCACTAAGTCAATCAAGATTCCTTTTTCCTTTTCTAGGTTATTTTTGTATGTTTCTTTTCCAACATCATCTGTAGGTGCAACGATATCTTTCTTAACATAGTCATCCAAATCAGTTTCTTCTAGAATATTGTTAATCATGATCTTCGATGATATGAAGTTGATGGCTCCATCAAGCCTATCTTCAGCTTAGAGGGTCCTGAGTGTATTTTCCATCTTGAGATAGATGCCAAGAAACAAACTCATAAATATTTCCGCGAATGTGCCCTGCTATACTGCAAGGATCTACATGATTCAATATCTTGACAATTGAGCTCTTCTTAACCTTGATGCTCTTATACCATGTTGAATTTTCTATGCAGAACGATTATTTATAATTTAATATTTTATATAAATGAAGTATGAACATAGTACAAAATAACACAAATATTTTTATTCAATGAAGAATGCAGTCAATACGAGAACTCTAATGATTATTACAATAAAGTTATTCTTCCTTTATTTATAGCATATATATCACATCTTTACATTACATCTCTTTGAATATTCATAATCGTTCATGTAATTTTATTTTTCATTGTGCCCCTTCAATCTATGTTCTTCTACAATTGACATAACTAATAAAAACAATTTTATTAGTTGAGACACTTTAACATCTTACATGGTAGAGTAATAGTTGTTGTTGCCAACACATTTAATTTATGTTGAACATCTACCTAACTCTAGACCATAAATTTTTATTTTTGAAACTTGAACAATAATATCAACACTTGTGACTACTCTTAATTATGTTTGTTGTCTCATAGGATTCTAGTCTAAAACCTATTTAATTTGGGTGACGAGTTGTCTTGACTATCGTTAAGTTAGTGAATAGATGTAGTGATACGTAAACCAAGTATTTTGTATTTCTGTCATGGAGAATGGAAAGTGAATTTTCCAAAACTCCGACAGATTCCACAATTGTCTCAAATATATTTCTTATATCATGGTTGGTCCTAGCCCACATATATCATTTGATCTCACTAGTCTATCTCAAGTTTATGGTTGCTTGAAGTATGAGTTTGGGGAGGCTTTCCAAGATAAAGAGGTACTTCAGTCTACACCAATGGTTATGGAAGGACCTCATTATTTTGGTTTGTATTCAAGGATAAAAAACTTTATTATCAAGAAGATTCCCTCACCGAGCACACTTTACAAAAATTCTATCCATGGTCCTCATTAGGTATGCTACTTTCCATTGAACTCCCTCCATCAATTATATGATAGTAATGCAATATTTAATGATAGAATTCAAGCATGGTTAGAGATATCTTACTTGAATCAATTCTCCATGAATCATCACAATGATATATTTAGTATGGTGAATAGAGTTTTTGACATTTTAAATTTTCCTATTTTTTGTCTACTTTTATTCCAAGTGTCATTACTAATCTTTTGTCTTGAACATATGTATGAAAACTTGGGATTACAAGGATGGCTACATTGACATTATGAATTTGCATAGTTCATTTTTCTTTCCATTGTAGCATAGGATAAGAGTAGAGTAGAATAGGTTAAGTGTATTTTCTTTGCACCTAGTATTAGTTTTTCTTCCTAGTTTGTCAGTTTGTTAGTTTTTCTTTTCCTTTCATTTACTATTGGTTGAACAATACATGAATTCTTAGAAAAGGTTGAAAGAAATATAATTCTTGCCCACTAATTTTTCCCTAGAATGGATTTTGAATTTATTTTAGACATGGGGAAAAAAATCTATTTCATTGGTCAAAACCTCGTATGTGTTGGGGTAGCTTTCAAATCGCTGAGTTTATACAGGTTCACCATGTCAAATATTTTTCAAGCGTATTTTCATATTCAAGTGGAATATTTTAAAATAAAATATATTATTTAGTTCCTCTTGGGATAAAAATGAGAACTCAAAGGTAGTCAATCCTCAAATGAAGATGATTCTAATTGGCAACTTTTGCATGATTGAGTTTATTTTGAGTTTTGGGCTTGCTATCCCACACACATTGAATGGAAGTTTTGTGTATTAAAATCCCACCCATCTGAAATCCAAGCCATTCCAACTCCTTGTAATCTCTTTAGACAATTATTTTTCCTTTGTTTTGGAGTTATACAAATGGTTTCTTTCCCATTGACTCTTTTCTTTGATTACTTTCATCCAACATGATTGTTTGTATAGTATTTTCTATTCATAGTGAGCTTAGATGATTTCTCTTTTGAGTTATTTTCTTACAACACTTTTAGTTTTAATTTATGGGCATGGGATGCACATATATTATGCTTTGTTCAATTAATTTTTTCAATGAGGAATTTGTCTTTTATCTTGCAACTTTATTCACCCAAGTTTACTATAATACACAACAACAAGAGATATTCTTTTATGTTGTCTGGAAACATTTTTTGACATTCCGAATAACATGTTTATTCAACTCTTTTTGTTGATATATTTTTCAGAAAATTACTTGGGAACCAATCTTTTATTCCCAACTCACTTGTCGACTAAACACTCAATCCTAGAACTATCGATCATGAGAATTTCAGACTTGATGTTTTACTACAAAGTATATTTCATCCTTTGGATTTTTTAATCTTGAGTCACTCAATCCGGTTGCATTCGTGGATGATCTGATTTTTATCATGGCTTAATAACGTCTCACTTACATCATCATGTTAAAATCATCAAAATCCTTGGAGTGGTAAATACCTTGATGAAAAATAAACTTCTAAGATTCTAAATTTCAATTTCTCAACATTTTTTTTGATCTTAGCCAATATAATAAGCTTCAAGATATGGATTCCTTGGGGGTTATAACTCGTCAATCTATTAGGCCTCACATTCTTTAGCATTCATTAAACCCAAAATCAGTTTATTCATAATCAGAAAAGATAATCATTGTTTGGGTTAGTTTAAAATATATTTTGTTTGATCCATCATACTCATGAGCTTGTTGATTTTGTTTTCTGAATTATTTGTCTCGTTATTTGAATGGAAAACCTATCTAGTAAACAAAAAAGATACACACTCTTCTTCTCCATTTCATTTTCTGTACATTCTATGCAACATGTAATATAAATGAAGTGAAATGCATATTTTTTCTACTTGGGACACTCACAAGAACTTTAGGATTTCAATTTCATGGACTTGCCCATCATCAAAACATTAGTTTATCAATGATTAGAAATAAGATCTTACTCACTTCATTCATTTATGATTTCTAATTCTATATTTGATTTATAATGGGGAAGTTAATCATATTGTGACTTGAGATCATCTACACCTTTCTAAAGCATCTTAATTGATCCCTTTTCATAGTGATTTCCTCTTTCCCCTCACAAAGGTGAATATGATCATGTTAATGTTTCACATCATTGTTGTTAATAATCAGAGGAAGCACATATATTAGGATGATGATTTTGAATCAGATTTTGTTCATCTTGTAAGCATGACCAAGATTGGTAATGGACATGTATCTTTAAGAGATGGATGGAATTGAATTTTTACGGTTCGGCTTATATTTGATTGATTTTATTTGAAGGACAAGACATAGGGCCTAGAGGATCCAAATATCACAACAATCGATGACACTAAAATCTCATGTTGAAGAGAACATTGTGGGAAAGAACATAATGCTCATATATCAAGAAGAAGGTTGTGATATTGGACTGAATGGATGGTAGATGAATACGTGATGACCACATTAGCCTTTGCATATTTTTTATGACAATCCATTATAGTTTATTTATTACATTATCTTAGATTTATTTTCTTAGTATTAGTTTAATTTTGGTTTTTACTTTTCTCTTTATTCTAATTTTATTTTAATAAGTTAGCCATTTAGAGGAAGATATTTACCCAAACTATCTAATAGTTGATCACTCGTTTCTCTTTTGTTATGCAGGTTGTGAAATGGCTTGTGCAACCAATAGCTTAGAATTTTTCTCTTGTAATTAAAGCAACCTAGGGAAGTGTTAATATAAACTTGGTTTTTTAGATTCCTTTGCAACATTTTTAATCAAAAAATAATTTCATCAACTCAACAACTATTCAAAAAAAATCTCATTCATGTATTCCCACTTTGGTTTCTGATATAGTTGATGTTTGAAGTCATTTTAATGATTATTTTGATCACCTCCATAATTGTGATTTTCCCTCTTTCAATTATTAGATTGAATTATTTGAATATTTTTGGTTAATGATTATCTTTTATAGAAAAGAGAAATTGGTGCTTTGGTCAGAAATACAAAATGTATTTTCTGTTGAAAAATCAATTATTTTCAAATATGAAAAGGACTTGTTCATATTAAGAAATCTTGATTGCTTAAGGGTTTGTGGAATCTTTCATGTGATGGAATTTTTGAAAATTTGTTTTGACTAAATCCATCCATTAACCCATTTTTCTAGATTTATGGAATCTTGTTTTGTTGTACTAAATAAAAGGGAAATTGGTTGTGACAATTGGACTGGAGGATTGTGTTGCAAAGTTTTTCCACTAGATTATCAATTCTCGTAATTTTGTTTGTTCTTCATTGTAGATCTTTACGCTAGGAATATTTCTATTGGGCTTGATGTTGAATGATTAACATTTCTTAACTAGTTTTTTCCCTTGTCTTACATTCCAAGCTTTCACTAAAAAAACTTACTCTATTGATGAACCCGATTTATTACTTGTTGTTGGGTTCTATTCTTATTTGTTAGCCAGTTTTCATTATTTCTTGACGATTTTTATTCTAGATTTAGGTTCCTTTTAGTTTAATTTATTTTTCATGATTTCGACTCAGTTTTAGTGATTTCCTTTTTCTTGTACATATTTATTTCATACTTTAAATTTAATACTGGTATGTCCCTAAGTTGATTTGACTCTTCATCCCTCCTTTAGGATTACCCTTTAAATTTGAGTGAGGGGTTGGTCCAATTCTAGTCACATACTGAAGAAATTTGTTTTTACAAGTCATAAAATGCATGGGCTACTCTATCTGAATGAACATTCATGAAGTTCTTAGTTGTAGTTATGGACTGATAGTTGTGATGGACCACATGTTCCTACTAAGCATACCATGGTAATCCAAAAGTATCGGAAAGTGTCTATCTACCTTTTTATTTGAGCTCCATTCACTTCATATTAATAAAATGGCCAATACTATGATGGATTTTGGGGAGACATGTGGGTTAAACTAAAATGCATAACATCTACTTAGAAAATCAAATAAATTTGTGTATCACCCCGCTTCCTTCACATCCTATGTGCATATGCATATCTATATATAAAATCTAAAGGGATGAGAATTTTATGAAATAAAAGGAAGTTGAAAGAACTATTAATAGTGTGGGAAGTACAAGTAAACCTGTCAGGGCTATGGATGCCTATTGGAAGTGGGGCCATCCTTGTATGGTACCGAGGAAACTTTGTCGGTGCTATGGATGCTCGCTAGCAGTGAAGCAATGCTTGGAAAAGTGAGATTCAGAACACACTTATGTAGATGTTTGTTTTTTATAAAAAGTGAAAGCCCATGGTAAAACCAAAATCAATCTGAAGTGTGCAGATAGTAAAAGGAATTAACCTCACTAATTGGCTCTTTGAAAAGGTTATGTTAGATTACAAGTACTAGAATTTTTGGATTATATATTTCATAAATTTGGCATCATTGTGGTACCCATAATTATTGGAACATTGTTTTCAATTGATTGATCTTATGTTTAAAAATTAGATATGAAGTAAAGGCCCTAGAATTCTATAGACAAACATAACTGGTTCTTCCGGTGTGTCGCCATTTTTTGAGGCCACAACAACCTCCCTTAACTTTTTCTTTTACAAGCAAATGGAAAGGGACCCCCTACTAAAATTTCATCAATATTGACTAATCATTTATTGCTTCAGCCTAGTGTTAATTCTTTGCCTACCTTGAGGGAGTTGGGTTTTTTATATTGATTGGTGATTGTCTTTGATGGAGGTTGATTATCCATTTTTATCTTATGATTCCAAATGTCTTCATAATTCTTATTGACCTATGATTTTTCATTGACATTTGTATGATGGAATTGACATGTTATTGTTGGCATGTTTACAGTTGGAGTGATCTTGTCATTGATGGAAAATAGGAAATCAAGGAAGAACATCAGAAGCGATGGAAAACAATAAAAACAAAGATGAGACCCGCAGGAGAAGGTTCAAAGGCCGAAACCTTTGAATACTTAGAAAACCTTCTAAGTCGGAAGAAAGCATAAGCTCAAGAGGAGGAGCAAAAATGATCGTTGGATCAATCACTGTGAAAGATATGGGTTGTCAGATCAGAATCCAGACAGGAGGAGCACACAGAGGAGGAGATTAGACCTCAACTGTCGGATCAGAGCGTGAAGAACTAACAACTATTAGATCCAGTGGAGCTACAAGGAGGATAAGTTGAGGAGTCAGTTAACATTTCAAAGCTGTGAAGGAATCCTGACCGTTCATTGAGGTAGGACATGTGGTGAGAGATCAACATTTCACTGACTCGTGATTTGGAGAAGTCAAAGGTGAGAGTTGTAGGAACTCGTGAAACGTGAAATCACAATAAAATATGAACCGTTGGTTTCATAGGACATGTGGCAAGAGATCAACATTTAGTTGACTAAAAAGTCAAAAGAAAGAGGTGCTCTAACATTTGAAGTCGCGAAATGCGAAATCATGATTTGATTTCAGCCATCGGATCACAAAGGATTTTGGTTCATTGATTTAACACCATCGCTATTTCGAGTATCGAGAGAATGGAGGTAAGGAGACTCCCAAAGTCGTGAAATGCAAAATCGTGACTTATTCACAACCGTTGATCAAAGAAAATATATGGACCATCGATCTTTCGAGTATCGGGAGAATGGAGGTAAGTAGACTCCCAAAGTTGTGAAATGCGAAATCGTAACTTGATCTGAGTCGTCAGATTGAGGAGAGATCTAGACCGTTGATTGTCCAGGGAGACAAGAAGCGAAGTTGCAAAACACGAAATTGAAAAGTGCTTGAAATATTTGGCCCATGGTCAGAGCGAAAGTTTACATCAGTGGAAGGTTAAGGGAGGAGTTATCATGTCACTAGGATCCACTTCGGTGATCGTCGAAACTGTGAAGCGCCCTTTTTTATTAGTGAGTGGTCACAGATACTGGCCTAATTAGTCGTTGATGGAGGAAGGAGAGGTCTGGTCCATAGACTTAAGAGGGAATATCTGAATTGTACGATCAAGAGAACTATCAATATCATGAGATCGATGGTCGTGCTCCATTGTGGGGCCAAAACATGCTCGGGCCTTAATTTTTCATGAGCGGGTTGCAATTGAAACCATGGTTTTGGATAAAGGATGCATGGAGGCTCACGGTGAATTGTGAGGAAAAAATAAGTTTGATCTAAACCACCTTTGGATGCTCCCAAAATCGCTTGGTCACATGAAGCTCATAGCCCAAGGTCATATCATGAAATGGAGCCAACGCTCACTAGAAAAAAATTGGGAAGTGCCTTTTGTATAAGTGCTTGGTCACAACCATAATCATGTGGAAGGTAGGGGCTTAGCAAAAAGATCTAGCACCCAGTGTGTACATTTTTCAAAGAGGGAAAAACCCTCCAAAGACATGAGTGCATGGAGGTTCTCTCAGTAACTACTAGAGATAGACTGATTGTGACTAACAGAGAAGACAAAGAGTCATGATAGCCAGAGAAGCTAAGAAATCTCAGCATAACGACCATTGATGATGAACTCACAAGCAACAAAACTACCAGAGAAGATGTAGAGTTTCCATGATGATCAGGAGATGATTCAACGTGAGAAATGCATGTAGAACGAAGAAGTGAAGTGATTTTTTTGTTGAGCTATGCAAGAGTGAGGAAGAGCTGGAGTGACTAACCTATAGGGAAGAACAATGATATAGTGAAGAACATGCAAAGGCATTGCGCTAGGGAGGCAGTTGATGCACAAAGAATATAAAAATGCAGAACAAAGAAGATAAGAGGGATGATGTTGAGAGAGATTCACGCGAGTAGTAGAGAGGCATGAATGTAGGAGAGCAGAGTAGTGTAGAAGAACAATGCTGAGACTGGTAAGCCATAGATAAACATTGTATCACTTTGATAAAGTTATAAAAAGAAAAGATTTATATTTCAGGGTGGTAGGAAGGTGCTAGGGAGGATTGTTGTCCTCAGAGTTTCAAGTGGGTGCTTGAACACATGGATTTGTAGATTCCATTTGGTTTCAGCCATAAAAACCAGGGTAGCAGGGTGGTGCAAGGGAGAACTATTGTTCTCTGTTATACAAGTTGGTTCTTGTGTTATTGGAATTTGGTGCTTCCATCAATTTGGTATTGGAACAATTAGGGAGTTGGTGCTTCCTTCCAGTGGGTGCTAGAGAAACCAGAGAGTTGGTGCTCTCATCAAGTTGCAGCTTGTTGAACAAAGGTTATAGCCTTAAGAGGATTTGGAGCTCATAAGAATGATAATGCAAATAAAATAAAGATTACTTATCATATCAATAAGAAGAAGTTTTTCCCTTTATGGGTTTTCTCTAGAAATATTTGGCTCTGTATATTTCATGTGCGTGATTGATGTTTAATATTCTATTGCTTATTTCCCTACATCATGGTGATAATCATTATGTGTTCAGTAAAGAGTTTAAAATGGGTATAATTGTTTAAGCACAGTAACAAATCATTCACCCCCCCTCTCAGTTGTCCAACAATTGGTATCAGATTTGGTTCCTTTTATTTAAAGGTAGATCAGTAAGCTTAAACATGTCAATCCATGAAGTAAATTCAACCAATAAGGTCCCTCTATTCAATGGAACAAACTTTTCGTTCTGGAAAGTTAGGATGAGAACCTACGTAATGCCTTTAGGTGAAGATGTTTGGGATGTGGTAGAGACTAGTTATGTAAATCCAGTTGTACTAGATAATAAGGATGAAAAGCTAGAATTCATCTTCAACACTAAGGCTATGAATGCTATTCTGAGTGGGCTTGCAAAAGCAGAATTTGTAAATGTTATGCACTTAGAAACTACCAAACAAATGTGGGACAAACTCATTAGCAGTTATGAAGGTAATGAGAAGGTAAAGGATGCCAAGCTTCAAACCTACAGATTACAATTTGAATAGCTAAATATGAAAGAGGATAAAAATGTTGGGAAGTACTTCATGAGAGTTGAATAACTAGTGAATGTCATGAAGATTCTTAGTGAGAAGTTTGAAGATGTAGTTTTAGTCCAAAAGATTTTAAGATCTTCGCCAGATAGGTTCAACCCAAAGGTCTCTTCTATA
Organism: Picea glauca; assembly: GCA_000966675.3. Lineage (NCBI taxonomy): Eukaryota > Viridiplantae > Streptophyta > Pinopsida > Pinales > Pinaceae > Picea > Picea glauca. Next base: position 79,903 of record JZKD02S1076997.1, read on the forward strand.
GAAGAACTTAATGATATAAAAACTTTGTCTTTTGATCAACTTCTAGGAACGTTGACTACATATGAAATGAGGATAGGTAAATATAAATCCACTTCTAGAGAAGCATCATTTAAAGTTGATAAGAATCAGGATTATAAGCCTGATGAAATTGAAGCAAATTTTGAGATAAAACTAAAGAAAGGATCAGGAAAATACCAAGGAAAATTTCCCTTCAAATATTTTAACTATGGAAAGATAGTTCACTTTGCATTTGAGTGTTCACTCAAGAAGCAAGATCATAATTCTAAAGGAGAAAAGAAGTTCAAACCCCAGATATTTGGTAAAATGAAAAGTTTATGTGTAAACAATGATGACTCTTTAGAAGACACAGATAGTGACTCCTTGTGTAAAGATAAGGTTAATTACTTTATTCTTATGGCCCAAGAGGATTATGATAATAAAATCACAGGAAGTAATGTTGACGATGAAGAAGTTGTGGTTGACTTGGAAGGAGAACCGATAAGTTCTCTAGAAGAAATTACTAGAATCAGATCTAAGAAGAAAAAGAAAAAACAATTGTTGATACAGTTTGAGAAAGACAATAAAGAACATAATGAAGACATTTCCCTACTAAAATTCAAATTAGAAGAGGTAAAGAAAATATAGGACATTATGAAACAACAATTATCAAAAAAGAAGGCAATATGTGAAGCCTTGGAAGAAGAGGTGGTAAAAAACAAAAAAGAGATGGAGAAGTTTAAAACATTGTATCTTCAAAACCATCCAAGCATTAAAGCCACACCAGAACTAAACAACATTCTGATCAAATAGAGATCTCTGTTGTTGAAGACTAGTTTAGGTTATATAAATGGTTGAAGCAACAAACAACCACAAAGCAAAGAGCCAGTAAAGATGATCAAGTTCCAAGCAAGCAAAAAATCAGACCATGAGAGTACTCTATCACCTAAAGCTAATAAAGACAAGATGATCCCTGATCAAAATCAAAGAGATCAGAAGACAGAGAAACAAATGCTAAGAAGAAGTCCATCCTTCATGTACCAAGATTTATTTCATGGATACTATTTTTATTGTTCTGATTTTGGTCATAAGATTGTAAACTATCAAATTAAGTTTAGAGACATGCAACTAAGGAGGTCAAGAAATAAACAACCGTTACAACCTATAACTAAGAAACCAATGAATAGAAAATGTAGCACCAATCACTTTGACCTACTGACCTATGATCTCAAATGTTATAACTATCATAACTTTGGCCACAAAACTGCAAACTACCATTTGAAGAAGGAGAAATCCTTTAGCTATAAATGCCAGCACATGGAAAAAGAAATACAATGAAAAATGTGGTCTAGCAATTTCAGCTCAAAAACAAAAAGACCCTTGGTTTATAGACAATGGATGTTCCAAGCACATGAATTGAGACAAGGATAAATTTTTGTCTATAAGTAAAATCAAAACAGGAAATGTAACTTTTGGAAATGATGAACCAGGTGAAATCAAGGGTAAAGGGATGGAGATTTTTAGTAATGGTAAAGGAAAATCCCAAGATGTTCTTCTTGTAGATGGGATGAAACATAATTTTCTCAGTGTAAGTGAAATGTGCGACAGAGGATGTGAAGTGGTGTTCACTTCCAAGGATTGTAAGATAAAGTCTGTAAACTCAGGACAAGTGGTGGCTAAATGCATAAGGATAGAAAATAATGTATATGTTCTAAAAGAATGTCATCTAAGTAAACATGATGAAATTTGGTTATGGCATAGGATAATTGGACATCTAAACTTTGACCACTTAACCAATCTCAAAAATCTTGAGGCACTAAAAGATCTTCCAAGAATATCAAAGCCACAAGACTTTGTGTGTAAACCTTTCCAAGTAGGAAAGATAACCAAGACACAGTTTAAACCCAAGAGCTCCACTTCAATAGAGAAACCACTCCAATTAGTTCATATGGACTTATGTGGACCATCAAGATAGGAAGGCACAGGGAAGGAAAACTACTTTATGATGATTATTGATGATTACTCCAGACTTACTTGGGTTTCCTTTCTCAAAGACAAAGATGAAGAATTTGAGAAATTTAAAATATTTAAGGCTTTAACTGAGAATAAATCAGGCAATAGGTTAAAGGAAGTAAGATCAGACAGAGGAGGAGAATGTATTTCAAGTGAGTTCAAGGAATTCTATGATAAACATGGGATAAAGAGAGAATACACAATCCCAGGAACTCCACAACAAAATGGAGTAGTTGAGAGGTAAAACAAAACAATTAAGAAAATGGCCAGGTCAATGATGAATGAGAAGAACATTGGTCAAACTTACTAGGTAGAAGAAATACACACATCAGTCCATATTCTTAAGAAATCCCACATCAGACCACATAATTACAAGACACATTATGAACTGTGGTATGCAAGACCTTCTTCAATCAAACACTTAAAAGTATTTGGGAGTAAGTGATACATAAAAAATAATAATGAGAACCTTGGAAAGTATGATGACATGGCTGATGAATGAATCTTCTTAGGGTATGCTACAAACAATACATTATACAGATGCTATAATAAGAGGCTGCATATATTGGTTGATTGTATTGACATAAAAGTTGATGAAGGAGTCCCAATAAGATAGGTGAGAAACATTGAATCAAAAATAGAGGATATAGGTGAAGTTGAAGCTAAATAGGTCCAAGAATTATAACAAGAAGGCTCTAAGTCAGATGAAGATGTAAACACTCAGGTAGACTCAAATCAATAGACAAAATTTAATTCTTCCTCCAGAATTACTCGAAAGAATCATCCTGCAAGTCAGATAATTGGTGAAAAATACAAAGGTGTAGAAACCAGGAGAAGGATAATCAAAGACATCAAGCAATCACATATGGCCTCCATATCCATGGTGGAACCCAAGAAATTCATTGAAGCTAGTGAAGATGTAAATTGGTTAAAATCAATGAATGAGGAACTGGACCAGATTGAAAAGAATGACACGTGAGAACTCTTTCCTAGGCCAGAAAATAAAAATGTAATAGGATCCAAATGGGTCTACAAAAATAAGATGAATGAACAAGGAAATATTCTAAGAAATAAGGCTAGATTGGTTTGTAAAGGATATGCTCAAATAGAAGTACTGGACTTTGATGAAACATTTGCACCTGTAGCAATATTAGAAGCTATTATAATGTTTCTTGCCTATGATTTTCATAAACAGTTTAAAGTCTACCAAATGTATGTCAAGTCATATTTTCTAAATGGAGAAATAAAAGAAGAAGTCTATATGGAACAACCAGAGGGTTTCCAACTATCAGATCACCTTGACTTTTTCTGCAATATGAAGAAAGCCTTATATGGGTTGACACAAGAACCTTGTGCTTGGTATCACAAACTGGATATGTATCTACAAGATAAAGGGTTCAAGAGAGGAACAATTGACAACAATCTATATATCAAAATAGAAGGTAATGATCTTCTCATTGTGTTGGTTTATGTAGATGAAATCATCTTCGGAAGAAATAATGATTCATTATTACAATGGTTTTCTTCTACCATGCAGTTTGAATTTGAAATGTCTATGATAGGGGAACTGCCATTTTTTCTTGGTCTACAAATTACTTAGAGGTCTGAAGGACTATTTCTCTCTCAGGAGAAATATCTAAGAGAAATGTTGAAAAGGCTTCAAATGGAAGATTCCACACCTATGAGCACACCTATGGTCACTGGATGCAAGTTAAGAAAGGATGATGACTCACATGATGTTGATCAGATTTCATTTAGGTCTATGATAGGCAACATACTATACATCACAACATCTCATCTAGATATAATGCATGATGTTGGAATGGTAGGAAGGTATCAGGATGCACCTAAACAAAGTCATTTGTTAGTTGTCAAAAGACTATTCATATACCTAAAAGGAACAATGGACTATGGCCTATGGTATCCTAGAAATCATAATTTTCAACTATCAGTCTAATTGGATGCTGATTGGGCTAACTGCGTGGATGAAAGGAAAAGCATGAGTGGAGGTACATTCTTCTTAGGAGATTCCCGTGTATCATGGTTGAGCAAGAAGAAAGGTTCCATTTCCTTATCGAATACAGAAGATGAGTACATTGCAACTTCCACTTGATGTAATCAAGTATTATGGATGATTCAGAAACTTGCAAACTTTGAGGTAAAATATATTTCACTGATCCCAATTCATTGTGATAATACTAGTGAAATCAGTGTGTCAAAGAACCATGTATTTCACTCCAAGACCAAGAATATACCCATCAAGTATCACTTCTTGAGGGGACAGGTGACTAAAATTGTTGTTGCTTTGAATTATATTCCATCCAAAGATCAGATTGCTGATATCTTCACTAAACCGCTTGCAAAATCTCAGTTTGAGTATCTACGCAAGAAGTTGTGAATGACCCCATTATCAACCTAAGAGGGTCCATCCTGTCAGGGGGGGTATGTATTGGTTGAATATATGATACCTCCGACAAGTAATGCAACAACTCAGGGGGGGCATGTTTTCTTTGACATTGATGTCAAAGGGGGAGAAAAGGTCTGGTCTGAATGCTACAGTTGGAGGTCTAAGAAGAATAGTGTAGTCATTCAGGGTTTCCATCAATGCCAAAAGGGGAGATTGTTCGCATGTTTGCAGTTGGAGTGTGCTTGTCATTGATGGAAAGGACAACGATGGAAAACAAGAAGGCAATGAAGAACAAAAACAGCAATGGAAAACAAGAAGGCAATGAAGAACAACAACAACAATGGAAAACAAGAACAATGGAGACGAGACCCACAGGAGAAGGTTCAGAGGCCGAAACATTTGAATACCTAGAAAACCTTCTAAGTCAGAAGAAATCATAAGCTCAGGAGAAGGAGCGACAATGATTGTTGGATCAAGAACTATGAATGATATGGGATATCAGATCAGATTCCATACAGGAGGAGCGTGTAAAGGAGGCGATTAGACCTCATCCGTTGGATCAGAGCGTGAAGGATTAGCAACCGTTAGATCCAGTGGAGTTACAAGGAGGATAAGCTCAGGATTCAGTTAACATTTCAAAGATATGAAGAATCCTAGCCATTAGTTGAGGCATGACACGTGGCGAGAGATCATCATTTTGCTGACTCGCGAGATGGAGAAGTCAAAGTTGAGAGTTGTAGGAGCTCATGAAATGTGAAATCATGATAAAGTTTGAACCACTGGTTTCAGAGGACCCGTGGTGAGAGATAACATTTCACTGACTAAAAAATCAAAGGAAGGAGGTGCTCTAGCCTTTGAAGTCATGAAATGTGAAATCATGATTTGATTGCATTCATTGGATCACAAAGGATTATGGTTTGTTGATTTAACACCATCGTTATTTTGGGTATCGGGAGAACAGAGGTAAGGAGACTCCCAAAGTCGTGAAATGCAAAATCGCGACTTGTTCACAACCGTTGATCAAAGAAAAGATCTGGACCATTGATATAGAGCCATCGCTATTTTGGGTATCAGGAGAATGGAGGTAAGTAGACTCCCAAATTCACGAAACACAAAATCGTGACTTGATCCGAGTCATCGGATCGAGGAGAGATATGGATCATTGATTGTCCAGGGAGATGAGACACGAAGTTGTGAAACACAAAATTACAAAGCGCTCGAAATATTTGGCTCATAGTCACAGAAAAAGGTTACATCAGCAAAAAGTTAAGGGAAGAGCTATCATGTCGCTAGGCTCCACTTCGATGATCGTCAAAATTGCAAAGCACCCTTTTTTATTAGTGGGTGGTCACAACCAGTGGTCTAATCAGTCGTTGATGGAGGAAGGATAAATATGGTCTATAGACTTGAGAGGATAGATCTGAACTGTCCAATCAAGAGCACCATCAAGATCATGAGATTGACGGTCGTGCTCCATTGCGGGTCCAGAACATGCTTGGGCCTTAATTTTTCATGAGCGAGCCACAATTGAAACCATGGTTTTGGAGAAAGGATGTGTGGAGGCTCGTGGTGAATTGTGGGGAAAAAATCAGTTTGATATAAACCAACTTTGGATTCACCCGCAATTGCTTGGTCACATGAACCTCATAGCCCAAGGTCATATCGTGAAATGGAGCCAACACTCACTAGACAGAAATTGGGAAGCTCCTTTTGGATAAGCGCTTGGTCATAGCCGTGATCATGTGGAAGGTAGGGGCTTAGCAAGAAGAGCTAGCACTCACTGTGTAGATTTCTCAGAGAGGGAAAAAGTCGCCAAAGACATGAGTGCGCGGAGGTTCTCTCAATAACTGCTAGAGACAAGTTGATTGTGACTGACAGAGAATTCGAAGAGTCTCGACTGCCAGAGAAGCTAACAAATATTAGCATAATGACCACTGATGATGAAATCACAGGAAACCGAACTACCAGAGAAGATGAAGAGTTTCCATGATGATCAAGAGATGACTCGACTTGAGAAATGCATGCAGAATGAAGAAGTGAAGTGATTTTATTGTTGAGCTATGCAGGAGTGAGGAAGATCTACAGTGACCAACCTGTAGGGAAGATTAATGATGTAGTGAAGAACATGTAGAGGAATTGTGCAAGGGAGGTAGTTGATGCACACAGAATATAAAAACGCAGAACAAAGAAGATAGGAGAGCTAGTGTTGAGAGAGTTTCATGCGAGTTGAGAGACACATATGCAGGAGAGCAGAGAAATGTAGAAGAACAGTGTTGAGACTAGTAAGCCATAGATAAACACTGTATCACTGTGATAAAGTTATAAAAATAAAATATTTATACTTCAGGGTGGTAGGGAGGTGCTAGGGAGGACTATTGTCCTCAGATTTTCAATTTTTTTCTTGAACACAGGGAGTAGTAGCTTCCATCTGGTTGCATCCAGAAAAAACAGGGTGGCAGGGTGGTGAAAGGGAGAACTATTGTTCTCTATCATACAGGTCGATGCCTGTGTGACTGGAAGTTGGTGCTTCCATCCAGTTCATTATGGAACACTTAGGGATTTGGTGCTTCCTTCTAGTGGGTGCTAGAGAAACCAGAGAGTTGGTGCTCTCAGCAAGTTGCAACTTGCAGAATAGAGGTTGTACCCTCAAGAGGAGTTGGAGCTCATAAGAACGATAATGTAAATAAAATAAATATTACTTATAATATCAAGAAGAAGAGGTTTTTACCTTTACAGGTTTCCACAGGAAATATATGTCTCTTTATATTTCATGTCTATGATTGATGTTTAATAATCTATTGCTTATTTCCATGCATCATGGTGATCGTCATTATGTGTTCAGTAAAGAGTTTAAAATGGGCATAATTGTTTAAGCACAATAACAATTGATTCACCCCCCCTCTTAGTTTTCCAACAATTATATTTGGAGCTTTACTAGATTCTAAAGTCTGTGATGATCCTATGTGGCTGCATGGTTTGATGATCTATTGATGGTTGTATTGAATGAATTGGTTGTTGTTGTTGTTTTTTGAATGACTAAATCAAATTATGCATCCCCTTGCTGGAATGATATGCTTAATGTATTCATATTTACGCTTTTGCATGTTGGTTATACTCTTCTGTTTCAGACTCTATGTTTGAATTTCCAACTCACTAATCCTTCTTTCGAGTTTGAGACTTGGCACATGCAGTTTTCAGAATACTTATCTAAAACCACCCATCATTATTCTTGAAGAAACCTAAAACTCATTTATAAGTTTGTTTGATGGCGGTGAATATAATTTTATAGTGTATTGGTGTGTGTCATTTCAATCGCATGACTGATCTTATGATCTCTATGGCTGCAGGACTAGGTTTGAAATATCACTTCATTTACATGATTTCTATGGACTTGATATGCTTGTGAGGGGATCCCTTGATATTATTCCCCTTGGATATACCAAGTTCTATTAGGATATTATATATAATTTGAAGCCAACAACCAAAATTATGGACTAATCCTTTTATTTCCCAAGCCTTATACATATTTTTTTTTTATCACCATTGTGGTAATGACGACGAAGCCTTGAATCCTTATCTAGAACCTTGACCTTGATCCTTACCAAGTTACCCCTCTACAGGAACAAAATTACCTTGGATTATAGTTTCCCTGAGGTCTAATGCTCCCAAGGCTATCCGATCCACCTTTCTTGTAGGACCATCCATGATCCTCTTCAGATTGATCTCTATCAGGTTCCTCTTTTGTCCTTTCCTCTCTCTGAAAATCTAGTCCAAAGGTCTATTAAGATTTCACCTTATTTTCTTCTATTTGTTTCTATAACCAAATCTCATAGTTGGACTCCACTGATTAGGATATTTCTAGTGACTGTAACCATAATTAAATCTAAGTTACAGATAAAAACTTATAGCATCCAAAAGTTTCAAAGCCTTCATTCACCTTTTCTACCTCATTTCCATGTGGCATCCACGTGGCTCCCTATCACTTTTTTCATCAGACATGGAACTAACATATCACCCACCACCTAGACCATGGGTAAATCATTTAAATATTGGGTCCTCCTCTTTATTTTGGAAAGCTTACTCGCTTAAGGTATCCCATTCTTCAATATCCACCCTCGATGATGATGCCCTCATACATTTTCGTCGTCACATCTCCATTGCACCTTGATCTTGATCACCTTGATGAATCTATCCTCCAATGATGATTCCCTCTCAAATATATCCAATGACTCTCAGAATTCAAATATCAACATCACCGATCTCATCAGTGCCTCGAGTTAGCCAACAGTTAACACCCACCTCCCTAGTTGGCACCTTGAACATGTGGCACTGGCATGACCTGCCACCAAGCATGAAATGTGGCACCTATGACTCAACACTAACCATTTTATCAAAACACAAAATCATCCTAACACATGGCACATCAACCACATGACACATGGATCCATCCTTGACTTGATGCATGGATAGACATGGTTATACACATCATCACAAAACATCATAACTTATCCAACTAGGTGTTGACACATTTCCTCTTCATCATCGGATTTATTCTCCATTAGAGTACATCTAATATTGATATCATGGATCCATTCTCCGACAAGGACCCCACTCCAATGAATGGTTGAGATCTACTCATTGGGCCAAATCAATGGTTAACATTCAAAATGATCACCTAAAGGCCTACATGTTCAATTGGGACCATTGTAGTCCCATGCAATAATAAGTCAACATGCATCACCCTAACCTCCCATATCGCATCCTCATCACCTTGATGTCACTCTACTTCTTCTCCAGCAAATCCAAAGGATAAGATTTCTCGAGACAACTCTCCAATAGATCAATGATTCATGTTGATTCAGAACCTTCCCCATAGGAGTCTCTTTGCAATATTTCCCTCAAATACTTCAATGGCCTCACCTTATGAAAGACCTTCACATGATCAATGGTACAAATATCATCATCTAGACCTTTGATGGATCAATAGTCCTCGATATCTCAAAGCCTTCCCCATCGGAGTTCCATTGTCACCTCATACTCAATCATTATGATGATCACATGTCCTAATCAAGGGTCATGATCATTCCATCTAACCAAATAAATGGCGGTAAATGACATGAGGTCTCCCTTGTCATCAAAACCCCATTGCTCCAAGACATCTTTCACTCGATCACTCAATCACTTTGGATCAACAACTGATAATTGTTTTGACTCAAACACTGGGATTAAATATTTCCCTCCTGAACAAAGGTCAATATCTATTATTTCCATCAAATTGATGGATGTCGATCTTCCTAATTAACGTATGGTTTTTATCAGAGTTAAGGACTTGTTACAAGACTTACAATTTTTGGGTCTTTTGGGCTCAGATCACTGACATTTTGCATATCTCTTTTGGGAATAGACTAATCATTTAAAATGTCTATAACAATCCTCAACAAAATTTCTCATACATCTCTCACTCTCACACAATTTCAATATTTTTCATAACAATTGCATTATAGGATGAGGAACCAACCTCTAAAATTACATGGAGTTTTCATTATATTTCCAAAAGGTAATAATCAAAGGATGAACCCCTACTGGAGATTAAAAAACATAGATCAAACCATTCCTTTCTATCCATTCCTAAACTCATACATATGAAACCAATGAGAAAATACCACACAGACATACAATAATATCCAGGTTAAGGATCAACAACCCAGATTCACCCACGAACAGATCAATGTTGTTGGCATGTTTACAGTTGGAGTGCACTTGTGATTGATGGAAAGAACAGCGATGGAAAACAGGAAAGCAAGGAAGAACAACAATAGTGATGGAAAACAAGAACATAGAAGACGATACCCACAGGAGAAGGTTCGGAGGCCAAAACCTTTGAATACTTAGAAAACCTTCTAGGTCAGAAGAAAGCATAAGCTAAGGAGGAGGAGTGATAGCGATCGTTGGATCAAGCACTATGAATGATATGGGCCGTCAGATCGGAGTCCACACAGGAGGAGTGCGCAGAGGAGGAGATTAGACCTCGGTCATCGAATCAGAGTGCGAAGGACTAAAAACCCTTATATCCAGTGGAGCTACAAGGAGGATAATCCCAGGAGTAAGTTAATATTTCAAATCTATGAAGGAATCCTAGTTTTTCATTGAGGAAGGACACGTGGAGATATATCAACATTTTGCTGACTCACGAGCTAGAGAAGTCAAATATGAGAGTTGCAAGAACTCGCGAAATGCAAAATCACGATAAAATATGAACCGTTGGTTCCAAAGGACATGTGGTAAGAGATCAACATTTCGCTGAATGAAAAGTCAAAGGAAGGAGGTTCTCTAACCTTTGAAGTCATGAAATGAGAAATTATGACTTGATTGTAGCCATCAGATCACAAAGGATTGTGGGCCATTGATTTAACACCATTGCTATTTCGGGTATCGTGAGAATGGAGGTAAGGAGACTCTGAAAGTTTCGAAATGTAAAATCGTGACTTGTCCACAACCATTGATCAAAGAAAAGATCTGGATCATGGATCTAGCACCATCGCTATTTCGGGCATTGGGAGAATGGAGGTAAGGAGAATCCCAAAGTCGTGAAGCACAAAATTGTGACTTGATCTGAATCTTTGGATCGAGGAGATATTTGGACCGTTGACTATCCAGGGAGACACGATGTGAAGTTGCGAAAGACGAAATTGCAAAGCCCTCAAAATATTTGGCCCACGGGCATAGAGAAAGGTCACATCAGCGGAAAGTTAAGGGAGTAGCTAGCATGTCACTAGGCTCCACTTCGGTGATCACCAAAACTGCGAAGTGACCTTTTGATTAGTGAGTGGTCATAGCCAGTGGTCTAATCAACTATCGATGGAGGAAGGAGAGATCTAGTCCACATACTTGAGAGGAAAGATCTGAACCGTCTAATCAAGAGAACCTTCAAGATTGTGAGATCAACGGTCTTGCTCCATTGTAGGGCCATAACATGTTCGGGCCTTAATTTTTCATCAGCGGGACGCAATTGAAACCATGGTTTTGGATAAAGGATGTGTGGAGGCCCGTGGTGAATTGCGGGGTTAAAATTAGTTTGATCTAAACCACCTTTGGATGTTCCCACAGTCTTGTGGTCACATGAAGCTGATAGCCGAAGGTCATATCATGAAATGGAGCCAATGATCAGTAGACAAAAATTAGGAAGAGCCTTTTTGAATAAGTGCTTGATCACCACTGGTGGTGACATGAAGGAAGGGGATTTGAATCTAAAGAAGCCATAGTTGACTGGTTGTGACTAACAAAGAATATGAAGAGTCTCGATTGCCAGAGAAGCTAAGGAATCTAATCATAATGCCCAGTAATGATGAACGCATGGAGTTAACCACTAGGGATGACAAAGAGTTTCCATGATGACCGGCCAGAGAACTTGAGGAGATGCAGGGTGATTTCCAGAGGAGATGAAGAGTCACGAGGTAACTGCTAGTGGAATGAAGACTGATCAAAGATATAATTGATACATGGAAAAGTGTCGAAGTCTATAATTGCAAAAGAGATGATAAACTTGATTGTGACAGCGAAGACGAGGTGTTGTTTGGATTATCTGGAAGAGGAATCAGTGTGTGAATATCATGCAACACAGAGAAGTGAGGCATATATATTTGATAGTTTCTGCATGAGGGAAGAATCTAGCTGTGTAGAGGACCAAAAGAGTATATAAGAAGAAAAACACTTAGAATGAGGTTGTTGTTGTTGAGAGGGATTTATGTGAGTAGAAGCAAGTTGTGTGCAGCAACTGAAATACACAGAAGAGGCATAGCACGTATAATGGATATGGCACACAGAGCATAAAAGAGAGGAGAACATAAAGTGCAAGTGGGGCAAGCAAAGAGACACCGATGCAAGTAGAGCAAAGTAGTGTAGTAGAATAGTGATGAGAGTGGTAAGCCATAGATAAATGTTGTATCACTGTAATAAATTCAAGAAAGAAAAGATTTATATTTTAGGGTGGAAGGGTGGTGATAGGGAGGATTGGTGTCCTCAGAGTTTCAAGTGGGTTCTTGAACACATGGATTTGTAGCTTCCATCTGGTTGCAGCCAAAAAAACTAGGGTGGCAGGGTGGTGCAAGGGAGAACTATTGTTCTTTGTTATACAGGTCGGTGCCTGTGTAACTAGAAGTTGGTGCTTCCATCCAGTTGGTGTTGGAACACTTAGGGAGTTGGTTCTTCTTTCTACTAGGTGTTAGAGAAACCAAGGAGTTGGTGTTTCCTTCTAATGGGTGCTAGAGAAACCAGAGAGTTGGTGCTCTCAGCAAGTTGCAGCTTGCAAAATAGAGGTGGTAGCCTCACGATGAGTTGGTTCTCATAATAATGATAATGTACAGAAAATAAATATTACTTATCATATCAAGAAGAAGGGTTTTTACCCTTTATGGGTTTCCTCAGGAAATATATATATCTATATATTTCATGTGTGTGATTTATCTTGAATGTTCTATTTCTTACCTCCCTTCATTATTGTGATTGCCATTGAGTGCTTTGTAAAGAGTTTAAAATAAACATAATTTTTTAAGCACGATAACAACTGATTCACCACCCCCCTCTCAGTTTTCCAACAATTGGTATCAAAGTCGGTTCCTTTTATTTAAAGGTAGATTAGTAAGCTTAAACATGTCAAGACATGAAGAAAATTCAACCAATAAGGCTCCTCTATTCAATGGAACAAAATTTTCCTTCTGGAAAGTTAGGATGAGAACCTACATAATGGATTTAGGTGAAGATGTATGGAATGTGGTAGAGACTAGTTATGTAAAGCCAATTGTACTAGCTAACAAGAATGACAAGATATAATTCATCTTCAACACTAAGGATATGAATGATATTCTGAGTGGGCTTGCAGAAGAAAACATTGTAAAAGTTATGCACTTAGAAACTGCTAAAGGAATGTGGGACAAACTCATTAGCAGTTATGAAGGTAATGAGAAGGTAAAGGATGTCAAGCTTCAAACCTACAGATTACAATTTGAACAACTAAAGATGAAATAGGATGAAATTGTTGGGAAGTACTTTCTGAGAGTTGAATAACTAGTGAATTCCATGAAGGGTCTTGGTAAGAAGTTTGAAGATGTAGTTTTAGTCCAGAAGATTTTAAGATCTTTGCCAGATAGGTTCAACCCAAAGGTCTCTACTATAGAAGAACTTAATGATCTAAAAATTCTGTCGTTTGATCAACTTCTAGGAACGTTGAATTCATATGAAATGAGGATAGGTAAAGATAAATCCACTTCTACATAAGAATCATTTAAAGCTGATAAGAATCAAGATTCTGAGCCTGATGAAATTGAAGAAATATTTGTGAGAAGACTAAAGAAAGGATCAAGAAAATACCAAGGAAAATTATGTTTCAAATTTTTTAACGATGGAAAGATAGTTCAATTTGCATCTAAGTGTCCACTCAAGAAGAAGGATTAGAATTCTAAAGGAGAAAAGAAGTTCAAACCCAAGATATTTGGTAAAAATAAAAGTTTATATGTAAACAATGATGACTCTTCAGAAGACACAGATACTGACTCCTCGTGTGAAGATAAGGTTAATGA
>JZKD02S1076997.1:94916-108068 GCA_000966675.3 Picea glauca
AAGTTTTGGAATAGAAGAAGCAATATTTAAAAGACTTTATGACTAGAAGGATCACACACTTGATTGAGGAACAAAAGAGAAGATCACAGATATTTAATACTAGCAACCCGAATTTTGAAGCTAAGAGAACACTAGAGGATCCTTAGAAGATTGAATTACCTATCCAAGAAAAAGAATAAGTATTATCCAGGAACCCTAGGAAAGAATTTCAGCAATGTGAAGTAATTAAGACCAAAGAAGAAAAGAATCAGAATGCGAAAAGCATTACCGAGATGAAGCTCACAGGAAAGAAGGCTAGAAAGTTAATAAAGAAGAGGGATAATACTGAAAGGTTACGGGAGGTTCTGGAGGAGACCTCACAGAAAGAAAAATTGGAGAATAGGAGCTTCGCTGAGATATCAGAACATTGACACATGGCATTTCTCCATGACGAAGCAATATAGTTGTTGGGGCCAATATAAACATTCGATTTCCTCTCTGAAAGAACAGAAAAGTAATAAAGGTTCATCATACGACCATTGGATCATGCCATAACAGATCAAATAGGAGTTAATGGAGGCTCATACCTGTTGCAATCCAACCATTTTCGAATTACCTATTTATCTCGTCATGCCATGCACCGAGAACACTTTTGCAAATAGAGAATCCGAGCCCACAACCTAAGCCAAGTTTATACAGTGATCATTTTTCTCTCGTTCTCTATCTCATTACCATGTCTAAGTTGTTCCCTGATCTCGTGAATTGTTTACCCCGAGTGCATATGTCAGAAGCATTGATAACTGTAGAGAAGTCCATTGAGGAAGTTTTGATCGACTTGATGACAAATAGAGTCATGTCAAAAAGAGGAGTGCCTACAGGTGTACAAGCATCTTCAATGAGATGACTGCAGACCTCTCCGTCCACTACTCAAGCCAGACCATCTTGACCAGCTAATGAGAAACGAATGAATCACAGAGAAGATATTATGAATGCTAAGCTGACTTCAAGCATTCTACCTACTTATATACCACCTCTGAGCAGCACAATAAACCGAGACTGTGTGCCCCAAGATTTTGAATATGAATTGGTCACTGCATACCTTCCGAATGAGATACATGCAGTGCGCGTAGACCAGGATAAGATCGCAGCATTGAAGTTTAGTGACTTGAACCTCAACAACATGAAAGTGTACAATATGCTAGCCCCATACAAGTATCTGACTAGAACCAAGGGAAAGAACTCAAAGATCGTTCCCCAGCAGTGGACCATGAACCTCACGTAGTCCACACTGCTTAATGTAATGAAGATTCCTCACATCAGGAGGCATCAATAAGTAAATGTGTGCATCAAGTTGTTGTTATCCTGCTATCATGGAGGATAGTTATGGTTGAACCTTCACATCACAGTGGATCCTACTTTGATTAATCAGATCATAGGGCTTAGCATGCAAGGCCCTGACCCACAATATTTCTACCTCAAAAAGACTGCAGATCGTGCTCTCGCCCAGAGAATAAAGTAATCTTATGGCGATGTAGACAAGGGAACGTGAGGCTACAAGGTAGCCTCTATCTAGAGTGGCATAATGCACCTTGCATGTTAGTTGATCATAGGCAAGATAGTTCACAATAAATGATCGACCCAAGTAACTGGATTCGTAGTCGACCTTGCAGGGAAGTGCACAGAGGGACTACAGATGAATTAGCTGAAGTACCTCGTGAACCAGCTAGAACTAGATTGCAGGGAAACGTAGGATCAGGAATATGAATTCCACTTCATATGAATTCTTATCTTGATCACTTTCATTGCATGGGAGATGCTGGAAGGTGCGACCTTCTCGAACACCGAGCCATTTGAACCTCTAGCCGCAAATTTCAGTACGCTATGGTACTCCAACGACATGAACAAGAAGTGGAAATCAAATGCTATCTTCCACACGTATTATAACCAGTTGAAGGTATCCATACAAGCCACACCTCGCATAACCCTGAACACACTTCACAGGTTTAGACCCTTAATGAAATTTAGCGCAAATCGCCATTTCATCTATATCAATACGCGCATTGATGAGCATAAACAACAACTACATTCATACTATAATTTATGGAGGGTGACTTGGAGGAGATTACCAAAGAATGATTGGTGGACCTCCTTGTTCCAGTGGACCCTACAAAGATGTCCGATGTTGACAGCCCCAAAACTGCTCCCGATACAACCAGACCTAGCAAGATAAAGAAGACCAAAGAGGTCCATGATTTAGACAGTGCATCCATGAATACCGTGTCCATATCAATGAAGCAAGGAGGTGATGGAACAAAAGTCGAAAATAAGAAAGGCGAGGTTACACTGCCAACAGACGAGGAGGATCCCTCAAAGAAAAGGAAGGTTTCCCCTGTGAAACCTTCTTCAAGGAAGAAAATGAAAGCAACCAAAACAAAATTTGAGACCACCCTCACCTCAGACAAATTCGAATTCATCGTCACAACACTGAATGATGCTTCACTAGAGATAGAAGAGAAGCAATAAACTAAGCAGGAGGAAGTATTCAATTGGATTAAGGATGAGCTCCAAGGAGTGCATAAGGCACTACAGTCTAACCGTGCAGTATCCACTACGCCCCTGACAGTTGGAACACCAAAACTAGGTGATGAGCCCACTCAATTACACTGGATCACTGATACAGTTGAAGCTTTCCTTTGACGAGCTCAGGGAGAAACAACACAAGCCACCCAGGCTTTAGCGAAAGTATAGAAATATCTTGAGGACCAAAGAAGTGTTGCAGAAAAGGAAAATCTTTCTCTACGAGTGAAATGGGATGAAGAAAAAGAAGAGCTACAACAAAGCAAGAAAAAGTTGCTCACTGAGCAACTTGAAGTTAAGGAAAGGGTCAATAGATAACTTCACTCTCTGATAGTCATCGAAGTATAGACCAAGGAACAAGTTCCACAATAGATCGGACAACTAGAAGAGGTAATACATAAGCTACAACAATGCATCATCGAATTAGAGCTCTGTGTAGTACCTCAAACCCCATAGGATATAAGGAACCAAAGAGAAGTAGTTGCCTACAATGCAATCGACAGAATAAAATATTTTAGGTTGGAGTGGAAGCAAATCAGTAACGGTAGTGCCCAGACCTATGAAAATCTCACTGAAAATCTGGAATTGTAGACACTGGAGTCATAGCTCCAAGAAGATAACTAAAACGTAGATACACTATAGCTGCAGCTGAAGGCACTGTCAGTTGTAGAAAGGATGAAGATATCTCAAGAAAAATGCATAGCTCATCATCAGATCCATATGATTCAAAGAAAAGTGATGGAAGTCACTCAATGACTTCAACCTATGCAAGACAAGGCATGTTTGTTGTTTACAGAGGTTGAGAGCCAAGGAGAAAAGCTAGAACAGGTCGTCCTTATAGCAGAACAATTACTAGAAGGTCTAGTGAACAATGCAGTGATCTAGGAGTTCACCGAACAAGAGGCCACAACAAAGCAACAAGTTAAAGTAGCTCAAGCCAAGCTCGAGGCGTTTGAGGTAGAACTGCTCAGACCTGAGTGACTCGGGACGAGACACAGGTGAGTGTTGGGGCCCTGTTGGCCCTTGACTAGGTTTCGAGAGTTTCTTGGTCATGTTGACCTATTTTGGGACTTCAACAACCTTTCGAAGGAGGAGCGCAAGTCGAAGCAGAGATCACGGGACCTCGGCCCCCTTTTGGGACACTTTTTGGGTTTTTGGGAATATGTAATGGTAATGCAATGTTAGCCCATGGGTTTATCTATGTTTAGGCCTATTTTGTAATGTATATATAGATGGATAGGCAATATAGAAAGAGGCCAGTGTGCTAAGTGCAAAATGAATGGCTAAGTGTTATATCTATGTGATCAAGGGATTGTAAGTTTTATGCTCATACTGTGTAATACTTGTTGAGTTGAGTGAAACGCCCTATGAGAGACTGTAGAAGTCTTTGTGTTGTAACACAAGGAAGAAGGATCTAGCTAGTTGCGCAGACCTTCTTTCCTATGCAGAGTAAGGGTTTTGAGGCTCTATGCTTATAACTGATTCATTGAAGACAATAAAGAAGAAGAGTTGGTGGACGTAGCCCCAGGGTAGGGGTGAACGACGTAAACCCTCTGTGATATGCTTTGTGCTTTGTCTTGATGTATTTACATATTATAGGTTAAACGATCTGATATGTTTACATAGATCTATTCATGCTTGGTTCTTATTATATGTTAGAATGTTAGATCTGATCTAGATATTCATGCTTAGTGCTTGATATTCTCATTCTGATCCATTCGTATATGCTAAGTGCTTGAATACTGTAGATTAGTGTGAATGATGTGAAGTTCTATCTTATAAGAGAAGTGGGTATTGACTTTATATTGAGGAACTAGCGGTGCTAAGTTCTCTAGTAAGTTGTATAATCACATATCTGTGTCCCAGCTAAGATTGCAGACACTTGAGTCCTGCAACCACCCCTGCCTCTACCTCGGGTGAGACTTCATCTGCTTAGTAGGTGTTTCCGAAAGGGTCGGTATTTAGGGTGTTTTTGGTGCGTTGTTGTAGTGTTGAACCCTGGGTCTACCTTTGTGCCAACACTCTTTTAAAAGTGAAATTAGAAGAGGAAAAGAAAATAGAGGAAATTTTGAAACAATAGTTATCAGAAAAGAAGGCAAGATGTGTAGCCTTGGAAGAAGAGGTAGTAAAAAATAGAAAAGAGATGGAGAAGTTTAAAACATTGTATCTTCAAAACCTTCCAAGAATTAAATCCACAACAGAACTAAATGACATTCTAAGAAAATAGAGATCTCCATTGTTGAAGACTGGTTTAGGTTATAGAAATGGTTCAAGCAACAAACAACCAGAAATCAAAGAGCCAGTAAACATGATCAAGTTCCAAGTCAACAGACAATCAAACCATGAGAGTACTGTGTCACCTAAATCTAATAAAGACAAGATGATCCCTGATCAAAAGCATAGAGATCAGAATATGGAGAAACAAATGGCAAGAAGAAGGCCATCCTTCAGGTACCAAAATTTCTTTCATGGCTACTGTTTTTAGCGCTATAATTTTGTCCATAAGATTGTAAACTGTCAAGTTAAGTTTAGAGACATGCAACTAAGGAGTTCAAGAAATAGACAACCTTTACAACATAGAACTAAGCATCCAATGAATAGAGAACATAGGACCAATCACTTTTACCTACTGAACAATGAGCTCGAATGTTATAAATGTCATAACTTCGGCCACAAAGCTGCAAACTTCCATTTTAAGAAGTACAAGGAAGATTGAAGGAGAAATACTTTAGCTAGAAATGTCAACACATGGAAAAAGAAAGATAGTGAAAAATGTGGTCTAGTACTTTCAGCTCAAAAACAAAGAAAACCCTAGTATATAAACAGTGGATGTTCCAAGGACATGACTGGAGACAAGGATAAGTTTCTGTCTATAAGTAAAAGAAAAACAGGAAATGTAACCTTTGGAAATGATGAACCAGGTAAAATCCAGGGTAAAGGGATGGTGATTTTGAGTAATGGTAAAGGAAAATCCCAGGATGTTCTTCTTGTAGTTGGGTTGAAACATAATTTTATTAGTGTAAGTCAAATGTGTGACAGAGGATGTGAAGTGGTGTTCACTTCCAAGGATGGTAAGATAAAGTCTGTAAACTCAGGACAAGTGGTGGCTAAAGGCATAAGGACAACAGATAATATATATATGTGTTGAAAGAAGATAAAGAAGAATTTCATCTAATAAAACATGATGAAATATGGTTATGTCATAGGAGACTTGGACATATAAACTTTGAGCACTTAATCTAGCTCAAAAATATTGAGGTAGTAAAAGATCTTCCAAGAATATCAAAGCCACAAGACTCTGTGTGTAAACCCTGCCAAGTAGGAAATCTAACCAAGACACAATTTAAATCCAAGAGATCTACTTCAATAGAGAAACCACTCCAATTAGTTCATATGGATTTATGTGGACCATCAAGACAAGAAGGCACAAGGAAGGAAAAATACTTTATGTTGATGATTGATGATTACTCTAGACTTACTTGGGTTGACTTTCTCAAAGAAAAAGATGAAGCATTTGAGAAATTTAAAATATTTAATTCTTTAACTGAGAATCAAACAGACAAGAGGTTAAAGGAAGTAAGATCAGACAAAGAAGGATAATTTATGTCAAATGATTTCATGGAATTCTGTGATAAACATGGGATCAAGAGAGAATACACAATCTCGAGAACTCCACATCAAAATGGAGTAGTTGAGAGGAAAAATAGAACAATGCAACAAATGGAAAGGTCAATGATGAATGAGAAAAACATTAGACAAACTTACTGGGTAGAAGCAATACACACAACAATCCATATTCTTAACAAACCCCACATCAGGCCACATAGTGACAAGACACCTTATGAAATGTGGTATGGAAGACCTACTTCAATCAAACACTTCAAAGTATTTGGGATTAAGGGCTACATAAAGAATAATAATGAAAACCTTGGCAAGTATGATGATAGGGTTGATGAAGGCATCTTCTTAGGGTATGCTACAAACAATAAAGGATACAGATGCTATAATAAGAGGTTGCATAAATTGGTTGATTTTATTGACATGAATGTTGATGAAGGAGTCCCACTAAGAGAGGTGAACAATAATGAATCAACAACAATGGATATAGGTGAAGTTGAATTTGAACATGTCCAAGAATCAGAACAAGAAGGCTCTGAGTCAGATGAAGATGTAAACACTCAAGTAGACTCAAATCAACAGACAACATCAAATTCCTCCTCCATAATTACTCAAAAGAATCATCCTGCAAGTCAAATAATTGGTGAGATAGAAAGAGGTGTACAAACTAGGAGAAGGATGATAAAAAACATCGAGCAATCTATATATCAAAGAAGAGGGTAACGATCTGCTCATTGGGTTGGTCTATGTAGATGACATCATCTTTGGAAGCAATAATGATTCATTAGTACAATGTTTTTCTTCTACCATGTAGCCTGAATTTGAAATGTCTATGATAGGGGAACTGTCATTTTTTCTTGGTCTGCAAATCACTAAGAGGTATGAAGGACTATTTCTCTCTCAGGAGAAATATATAAGAGAAATGTTGAAAAGGTTTCAAATGGAAGATTCCACACTTATGAGAACACCTATGGTCACTAGATGCAAGTTAAGTAAGGATGATGACTCACCTGATGTTGATCAGTGTTCATATAGGTCTATAATAGAAAGCCTATTGTACATCACATCATCACGTCCATACATAATTCATGTTGTTGGAATGGTAGGAAGGTATCAGGATGCACCTAAACAGAGTCATTTGTTAGCTGCGAAAAGAATATTCATATACTTGAAAGGAACAATGGACTATGGCCTATGGTATCCTAGGAATCATAATTTTCAACTATCATTCTATTCAGATGTTGATTGGGCTAACTACGTGTGTTGTTCCTGAGTTTGTACTCAAGTCTTAGAAGTACAGTTTCAAGGCATCCGAAAGTGGGTAAAAGATGGAGAAGAGAGAAATGTCAACTTTCGGCAAAGGAAACTAGGGAAGATTTCTACGTTGGCGTTGTCTAGCTTCCAAATTTTCCTGGATAGTTATATATTGTTCAATGGCTGCCCATGAACGTTCAAGTTCGACCCGATTAGTATCCGTCTTAAGAATTGTGTCGAAAAGGTTTAATGCAATGTTCATTTGGTTCGATAGTTCGGGTTTGATATTAGGCTGTGTTGGTACAGGGACAGTCATGGAGGAACAGTAAAGGTGGTAAAAATTTCATAGAGAGATTAAGTGCTGTCTCAATTTGGTCGTATAAAAGATAATTTATGGTTTTAGGAATAAAATAGGGATGCAAATCACAAGGCTCTTTCCCCTAACTGTATTATATTTTAATAAAAAGGTGTGAGGTGGGAGAAACAAATTTAGCCGTCTATGGTGTGAGGCTCCTACCAGGGAAGAGTTTCATGCATAAACAGAAGAGGAAAATTGTAAGGAAATAATCGATGTCGCAGAGAAAATGTGTAGAATTATAAAAATGTAGACTGGTCTTACACCCGCTGATAGCTGGTACAGAGGAAAAATAGTAAACAATTGCAGAAAACCAAAATTCATTCGCTATAGTAGTGGTCATACTAAATTATAACGAAGCACATCAACTAAGAATATGAAATGAAATGAAATATGAGATACAAGGAAGAAAACTTGTAACACAGTCATGACGGAATTGAGAATCTTCAGATCTTCTTGTATTAAGTCTCAAATGTAAAAAACTTCGTTACAAATGACACAAAAAGGTCCAGCCTTGTTTATTTCTTTCTGTGGTATATTTATACAATTTTACAAATAAGACAGAATCTCAATAGTCACAAAATTTTGGTTATGACAGGGAGGAGAGAAATCACTCCATTTCTCCTTCTCTATCTTCACTTGGTGCCAGGCGTTGATCATCGTGTGGACTCAGTACAGGCGAAACATCTTTCTACCAACTGAGATATTAACCGAGACGGTTCTGCCTGACAACTGGCTTCAAAGAAGTAACATTCTCGAGCTAACTACTGTAGCCTGTCTTCCATCTGTCCATCAATGATGTTGATGGCACAAAGTTGCACGTTGGGTTTGATCATGCACTTATCAATTTGGACTATGTCCACCATAGTCATCTAAGAGATATCGGTTGAATCTCATTCTTCCTTTTCCTTCAGATCAAGTGAGATTTGTTCCACATTCATTTGCATCAACATCTTAGCATTGCCTCCACTATCAATGCCCAGCAGCTCCCCGTCTATGGAATTAAAGGCCTCCTCTAAGGAATTGGTTATCTTTTGGGCTTGCTTCTTGCCTTCTGCGATGTTATTCTCCCATTCCTTTAATAGAATGTTTCCTCGGGGTTTCTCTGAAATGGTGAACCTGGGAGTACCCGCTAAAACCCTGTTGTTCGTGGCTATCAAAGCCTCCTGTAAGGTGACCCGAGCCGCTCTGGCATCCCTTTCTTTGGCAGATAGGTTCTCGGAAACCTGATTGATCAAAAAATAGTTGTCCCTGATTGCTTCTACCTTGGCGAACAAATTTCATTGCACCGCAGAGACTCTACTCCGAATCTCAATAACCTGGGATTTGAACATCTCGATGTCTATCATTCTGTTCTCGACGATCTCCACCCTAGCCTGCAGCTGTTCGATCAAATCCCTCTACTGGATTGCTTGCATCCGACCATCCTGGACCACCAGCTATGCTTGCTCGAGCTTAGTTTTGAGCATCTCTATCTTGTTCTTATCGGCCAACCTGGCCTACTCCATTCCTATGCTCACCTGGTCTTTAACAGTCTCTGTCGTCGTGGCTAGTCTGGCTTCAAGGGTCCTAATGAGGTGATTCTTTCTTTTAAGTTGGTTTTTTAGGAGCTCGAATGAAAATTGATTCACCAAGGCATATGCTCCTAGTGTCCTTGCTATCTCAGTGGAGAATTGCTCATTTTTCTTGTCTTTTCCATCAATTATGACTTTATATTTCTTGGCAGTTGACTCTCCTTCTTGATAGAATTCTCTTTTCACTATTGCGTTTCTCTTTTTATCAAAGAAAAAATCATTCAGAGGGAGTTCTTCTGCTCTTATGGGCCTCAACTCTTCATTGAATATCCATCCAACCTCAATATTTCCCTATGTCGACTGCAAGGGGGTGACTGATGTGATGGGTTCTTCAATCTACTTCATCGATTTTCCTGGAGTATCGATCAGACTCTACTTCTTCGGTTGTTCTGGAGTCTTTATCTCTGTCTCCGGATTCTGTTTCTTTGGAGGGTCTGGAGTCTTTTCCTCTGCTTCCAGATCTTTCTTTAGTTCCCCCTCATCCTGGTGTTTTCCTTGGTCGGGAGTCACATCTTTAGAATCTTCAGCATCCTTCTGTTTCGTCTCCGAAATACCTGGACCCTCACCTCGCAACACAATGGGAAGACAACTACGTCGATGTTCCTGGAACTTCAGGAAATCGGCTCTTTCCTCAGGTTCCAAGGATTGTATCCGGGGTAGAATCTCCTCATAGAACCTTACTCCTCAGAAAATTTCATCCAAGGGAAAATTCTCATGCTCGAATCTCTTGAGCCCACAATTTTCCAAATGATTGCTCACGTACCTCTGCAGATCATGCTTCTTGTATTCGATGGAGACCAAATTTAGGTCTTCTAGGGCTTCCACCTCAGCTTTGGCATGCCCAAAATCTAATAAAGAATAAGAATTCAAACGAATAGGAAATGACGGCCATACCTTCTTCGAATACCCTTTTAGTTAGGGACCGAGTTGATACTTTGGGGCGAAGTATCAGAGACATTGTCTGAGCCTTGTCCCGAAACCTCAACATTCGTCTTTGCTTCTTTCCGCGGAGCCATGGCTGAATCTTGCGTTTTAGCTCTTCTGCGATAGAACTGCGTATACATATAGAAGTCAGTTTACTCAGAAGTGATGAGCTCTGCGTGCTATAAAAATGCATTTGTTATTATGAAACACAGCTCTTACATATACTCAAAAAACTCGGTACCTTTCAAAACAAGTTTTTCAAATCACATTTGGAAATAAATTCTGCCATAAAAATCCGATCTTATATATCGATTTACCCTATTTCCTCATTAATGTCATAATTTTTGGTGGTTTTAGAATTTCAGTTGGCACATGGAAGAAAAGGCTACCTCGTAAATTGTGTAGGCATAAAAGTGCGGGATATTCATTGATTTAGCTTAATTAATCCGGTTTTACCGTTGTTAACAGTGTTTCGATACTCGTTATATCGAGGATTTTCCTTTAACATTTTGACTCTCTAACACTTGAGACTGCGAAGATCGATTTTGGTTTAATTAAAGATAATCGCGATTTGGTGCTCGATTAATTTTATAATTATTATATTCACCATATCGCGACTCGGAGCTTCAAAGATAGGTTTTCAGGAGATTTACATGCTGAGCTGCGAAACTGCGAGATCGCGATAACATGACTTAATTAAAAGGGAAAATAATCTTGGATTAAATAATTAATTAATCACGTTATAACTGCATCATGACTTCGCGATTCAGGGTTTAGACAGTCAAACTTTCAAAAAGGACAACGTCGAGTGGTGAAATGCCGAGAGGAACTTTTACCACGGTTTAGCTTTTACCCTTAACTTTGACATGAGTTACTCAAATAAGGAACTCATGTTCTCGCATATCGGGGTTATGAAAATAAATTTTTGGGCTTGGAAATCGCTGAGGCATGAAACCCCGACGACGTTTAAACATGAGTTGGGGAAAAAATTACCCTCGTTACTGTTTTGAGTGAAAAGTTAAAACAAATTCGTTTTTTTGTGACTCAGGACATGTGAATTGCATGAGCTATAGTATTCGATCTGCGAGATCCCGAAGTAGAACGAAAGAGTAAACATATTACGACAAGTAGGACTCGTTTTGAGAGTGGAATAATCATCGTTTCTCTCGTGATCAAGCTTTAGAGATCATCGATATCTTAGAGGAAAGTTGAAAACCATTTTTTAGATTTTCAAGCATTAAGGATGAAACTTGTGAAGGGCTAGAAAAACAGGGGAGGCTCCAACATAGTCTCCAACTAGGGATCCCGCCTTCCTGTGAGGCGGGAAGAATAGTAGACCATGTGCCAATATTGGGTAAATGGAGTCAAAAAATCAATCAAGTGAAAAGGTTCCCGAGAAACAGGTACGTAAGGGGGAAAAGACTTCGTTCTTTACCTCGAAAAGAATTTACAAAATCAGATATTCTTTTTAAACATAGTTGTAGTCCCTTTCACAATTTTCCCTTTCCCGCTACTAAATTCAGGTGTGTTTTAAGACAATCGAAACAATCCTAGGAGACTCAACAAATCTTGCGGCTCTCAGCTTGCATCAAAAGAATAAGATTATATGTTTTTAATTGGGAGGTCCTGTCTGAATTTGGGATGTGGATCAGGTTTTTAAAAAGCATTGGTTACCAGAGTAGAGTGATATTCATGTATAACAACCTTACAAATATCTCAGACATTGCTTCACTTCCAGTGAGCCTGTTCAGTACCCCGGTGAAGTTATCTGGCCCCTTTTACTGAATTTCCTTTCACCACTTCGGAATATATTTATGCATTTAAATGCTGAGATGAGGGAAATAATTTCTTAATTTCCTTTCATCATCTCTTGGACTAGGTGGGGGCAATCATTTCTGAATTTCCTTTCACCACCCGTCTTATAATTTACTTTTTAGAGCGCAAAGATGGGGGCAATCAGTTTGTATCAGGGCTGATTTCTGTGTAATATTTTGCATTAGAGGTCTGTCAACTTACTTTGAGTACTCGGTACCAACCTTCTCTTGACCTTCACAACATCTTCATTCTTAGGGAGAAAAAGGAAAATAACTTTTTAATGGCATCCTATTTGAGAAAGCTTTAATCCTCTGATGCCGTTGAAAAACCTAGGAAAGTTAGGATCACTCTAGACGTTCCTTCGCTTAGCAGGGGATTGAGTAGTTGTGAAGACCCACTTTCTTTCCACAATCTGTTTTGAAACTCATGAGATTGAAACAAATTTTTTTTATCCCTTTATAATGAAATGGAAAGATGGTGACTTGCTAAAAGTTAAAACTTAAAGATAGAAAGGATGCCAGGTAGCGACTTACTGACTGAAAATACATAGATCAAACAATTCGAGACTAACTCATGTAGATACCTTTGGGGATAGTTTACTTTGACTGACTATTTTTAGATTGAGCAAATTGTTTAAATTGTTTTAATTTTTTCAAAGATTATAAAACCAGGAAACAACTCTGTTATCTGTCATTTCAGCTGATATTGCAGTTTGAATTATCGTTACCTCGGCTTTCGTTAACATTCTTTTATAACATGTCTTTTGAGAAATCTCATCTTTACCTTTTCATTTTACTTTCTTTGCGCAATATGAAATTACTTTAGGTATCACCTGTTTATGCCAATTTATTTATGACACTGACTTTTAGTTTACTCCTTCTGCTTGTTTCGTATGCAGCTAGAATCCTATGAAAGACAAATATGAATTTTATCCAAAATGTGTTGAAAGTTTATGAATGAAAAAATAAAAAATCAAAAGGCAATGTTTAAATGAAAATACATGTATGTACAAAATATATATAATAGAATTTATTTATTTAATTATATCTATTTTTT
>JZKD02S1076997.1:108078-118899 GCA_000966675.3 Picea glauca
CTCTTATGGGCCTCAACTCTTCATTGAATATCCATTCGGCCTCGATATTTCCCTGCGTCGACTACAAGGGGGTGACTGATGTGATGGGTTCTCTGATATTCTTTGTCGATTTTCCTGGAGTATCGATCGGACTCTGCTTCTTTGGTTGTTCTGGAGTATTTATCTCTGTCTCTGGATTTTGTTTCTTTGGTGGGTCTGGAGTCTTTTCCTCTGCTTCCAGATTGTTTGTTTCTTCCCCCTAATCCTGGTGTTTTCCTTGGTCAGGAGTCACATCTTTAGAATATTTGGCATCCTTCTGTTTCATCTTCGAAATACCCAGACCCTTGCCTCACAACACAGCGGGAAGACAACTACGTCGATGTTCCTGGAACTTCAGGACATCAGATCTTTCCTCGAGTGCCAAGCATTGTATCCAGGATAGAATCTCCTCATAGGACCTTTCTCCTCGAAAAATGTCATCCGAGGGAGAATTCTCATGCTCGAATCTCTTGAGCCCACAATTTTCCAAATGGTTGCTCATGACCCTTTGTGGATCGTGCTTCTTGTATTCGATGGAGACCAAATTTAGGTCTTCCAGGGCTGCCGCCTCGGCTTTGGCATTCTCGAAATATAATAAAGAATAATAATTGAAAAAAACCGGAAACGAAGGACATACCTTCTTCGAATACCCTTTAATTTCTTTGCTTACACCAGCAATCACCATTTTCCAGGCAACCTCGCGACAAGCCAACTTGTCGGGGATGAACAATGGCAGCGCATGTGGGGGAATAGAAACCCCGAAAACTCTAAGGTATGAAAATTCTACTTCCACATACCAATCTGCTATGCTGCTCAGATTCATTACAATGTTGTCTAAGATATGGGGTGGCGGGTGACCAAAAATGGTGACATGCAGGGGCACCATCACCCAGTTAAAAATTTCATACGCAAAATTTTTCGCTTTATTTTCCCATAATTTTGCATGATATACATGTATGGGTTCATCTTCGGCTGGATTCCAACTCCATCTCATCAATGGAAATGGTTTCATAGAACAAATTGCATCCATAATGTACGCGGACATGAAGAATGACGACGCCTTCCCATTCTCCTTCTGCTCCCGATACTATGTGACTTGATTGGTCAAGCTATCCAAAAGCATCTTTGCCCAATTAAAAGAACATCCTTCTGCGACCTGAAACATTAGAGGCACCCACGCAAGGAAAAAATGTGATGTGTCTTCTTTCCCATATAACCGGCATGTCATCATGGCCAAATATTTATACTGTGGTTCTAACGAAGCGATTGAATAAATGTCATGGGTATCAGCTCTAAACTTCGCGGTGTTTGAAACCCAATCCTTTATCAAACTGGAAATGGTTTTATCATACTGTACGCATTCCTTCTCCTTGAATTCTTCCAAGAACTCAGTGCCATATGTGTGGTCGGATGTCGTGGGTAGCTTATACATGGTTTGCAGATGCTCTGGCCTGAAAGTCTCGATGGTGACTCTCTGCTCATTCATGATAGTCTTGGTCGGTATGTCCACATGATCCAACGCCCATCGGACCATGTCATAATATGGAAGCAACCGTGGCCTGGCTGCTACTCTGTGCATTCCGAATTGGATGACTATTTTGTACTTGGTGGTTATATCATCTCTTTCGTTGTCGTCGGAGTCGTCGAAATAATCTACCAATTCTGACTGCAGAATATCTGAAACATATGACCAATTAGGGACCGAGTTGATACTTTGGGGCGAAGTATCAGAGACATTGTCTGAGCCTTGTCCCGAAACCTCAACATTCACCTTTGTTGCTTTCCACGGAGTCATGGTTGAAGCTTGCGTTTTATCTCTTCTGCGATAGAACTGCATATACATACAGAAGTCAGTTTACTCAGAAGTGATGAGATCTGCGTGCTATAAAAATGCATTTGTTATTATGAAACGTAGCTCTTACATATACTCAAAAAACTCGGTACCTTTCAAAACAAGTCTGTCAAATCACATTTGGAAATAAATTATGCCATAAAAATTCGATCTTATATATCAATTTACCCTATTTCCTCATTAATGTCATAAATTTTGGCGGTTTTAGAATTTCAGTTGGCGCATGGAAGAAAAGGCTACCTCGTAAATCATGTAGGCATCAAAGCATGAGATATTCATTGATTTAGCTTAATTAATCCGGTTTTACCATTGTTAACAGTGTTTCGGTACTCGTTATATCGAGGATTTTCCTTTAACATTTTGAGTCTCTAACAACCGAGATTGCGAAGATCGATTTTGGTTTAATTAAAGATAATCGTGATTTGGGTATCGATTAATTTTATAATTATTATATTCGCCATATCGCAACTCGGAGCTTCAAAGATAAGTTTCTGGGAGATTTACATTCCGAGCTACGAAACCGCGAGATCGCGATAACATGACTTAATTAAAAGGGAAAATAATCTTGGATTAAATAATTAATTAATCATGTTATAACTGCATCGTGAGTTCGTGAGTCAGGGTTTAGATGGTCAAACTTTCTAAAAGGACACGGCCGAGTGGCGAAATGCCGAGAGGAAATTTTACCACGGTTTAGCTTTTACCCTTAACCTTGACACGAGTTACTCAAATAAGGAACTCGTGTTCTTGCATATCAGGGTTATGAAAATAAATTTTTGGGATTGGCGATCGCTGAGGCACGAAACCCCGACGACGTTTAAACATGATTTGGGGAAAGGTTTACCCTCGTTACTGTTTCGAGTGAAAAGTTAAAACAACTTCACTGTTTCGTGACTCAGGACGTGTGAACTGCATGACCTATAGTATCCGATCTACGAGATCCCGAAGTAGAATGAAAGAGAAAACATATTATGACATGTAGGACTCATTTAGAGAGTGGAATAATTATCGCTTCTCTCGTGGTCAATATTTAGAGATCATCGATATCTCAGAGGAAAATTGAAAACCATTTTTTAGATTTTCAAGCATTAAGGATGAAACTTGTGAGGGGCTAGAAAAACAGGGGCGACTCCAATAGCGTGGATGAAAGAAAAAGAACGAGTGGAAGTGCATTCTTATTAGGAGATTCCATTGTATCATGGTTGAGAAAGAAGAAAGAATTTCCTTATCGACTACAAAAGCTGAGTACATTGCAACTACCATTTGTTGTACTAAAGTATTATGAATGATTCAGACACTTGCATACTTGGAGGTAAAATATAGTGCATCGATCCCAATTCATTATGATAATACTAGTGCAATCAGTGTCTCAAAGAACCCTATATTTCACTACAAGACCAAGCACATACCCATAAAGTATCACTTCTTGAGCGAACAGGTGACCAATACTGTTGTTTCTTTTCATTATATTCCATCCAAATATTAGATTGATGATATATTTACTAAACCGCTTGCAAAAGATCAGTTTGAGTATCTATGCGAGAAGTTGGGCATGACCCCATTATCAACCTAAGAGGTTACATCTTGTCAGGGGGATTATGTATTGGTTGAATATCTTTTACCTCCGAAAAGTACTGCAACAACTCAGGGGGAGCGTGTTTTCTTTGACATTGATTTCAAAGGGGGAGAAAAGGTCTGGTCTAAATGCTATAGTTGGAGGTCCAAACAAATTAGCGCAGTCGTTCAATGTTTCCATCAATGCCAAATGGGGATATTGTTGGCATGTTTACAGTTGGAGTGCGCTTTTAATTGATGGAAAGAAAAACGATGGAAAACAATAAAGAAATGAAGAACAACAACAACAATGATAAACAAGAATAGTGAAGATGAGACCCGCAGGAGAAGGTTTGGAGGTTGAAACCTTTGAGTACTTACAAAACCTTCTAAGTAGAAAGAAACCATAAGCTAAGGATGAGGAGCGATGGTGATTGCTAGATCGAGCACTATGAATGATTTGGTTCGTCATATCAGAGTCCATATAGGAGGAGCATGCAAAGAAGGATATTATAGCTCAACCGTCGGATCAGAGTGCACAGGACTAGCAAATGTTAGATCCAGTGGAGCTACAAGGATGATAATCCCATGAGTTAGTTAACATTTCAAAGCTGTGAAGGAATCCTAGTTGTTCATTGAGGCAGGACACATGGCGAGAGATCAACATTTCGCTGACTCACGAGCTAGAGAAGTCAAAGGTGAGAGTTGTAGGAACTCGTGAAGTGTGAAATCATGATAAAATCTAAACCATTGGTTTCATAGGACACGTGGTGAGAGATCAACATTTCGCTGATTGAAAAGTAAAAGGAAGGAGGTGCTCTAACCTTTTAAGTCATGAAATGTGAAATTGCGATTTGATTGTAGCCATCGGATCACAAAGGATTGTGGGTTGTTGATTTAACACCATCCCTATTTTGGGTATCGACAGAACGGAGGTAAGGAGACTCCAAAAGTCGTGAAACGTTAAATCATGACTTGTTCACAATTGTTGATCAAAGAAAAGATCTGGACCGTCGATCTAGCACCATTTTTATTTTGGGTATCGGGAGAATGGAGGTAAGGATACTCCCAAAGTCACGAAATGAAAAATCGTGACTTGATCTGAGCTGTCGGATCAAGGAGAGATCTGGACCGCTGATTGTCCAAGGAGATGAGACGCAAAATTGCAAATCACTCAAAATATTTGGCCCACGGGCATAGGGAAAGGTCACATCAGTGAAAAGTTAAGGTAGGAGCTAGCATGTCGCTAGGCTCCACTTTGGTGATCGCCGAAACTGTGAAGCGCCCTTTTTATTAGTGAGTGGTCATAGCCAGTGGTCTAATTAGCCATTGATGGAGGAAGGAGAGATCTGGTCTGCAGACTTGAGAGGACAGATCTAAACCACCTAATCAAGACAACTGTCAATATCATGAGATCGACAGTCATGCTCCATTGTGAGGCCAGAACATGCTCGGGCCTTAATTTTTCATGGGCAGGCCGCAATTGAAACCATGGTTTTGGAGAAAGAATGCATGGAGGCTCATGGTCAATTGTGGGGAGAAAATAAGTTTTATCTAAACCACCTTTTGACATGCCCGCAGTCTCATGGTCACATGAAGCTCATAGCCCAAGGTCATATCATGAAATGGACCCAATGCTCAATAGACATAAATTAGGAAGCACCCTTTTGAATAAGCACTTGATCACCATCGATGGTCATGTGAAGGAAGGGGCTTTGAAGCCAAAGAAGCCACAGTTGAATGGTTGTAACTGACAGAGAAGACAAAGAGTCTTGATTTCGAGAGAAGCTAAGGAATCTCAGCATAACTCCCAATAATGATGAACGCATGGAGGTAACTTCCACAGATGACGAAGAGTTTCCATGATGATTGGCCAGAGAACTCGAGGAGCTACAAGGTGATCGCCAGAGGAGATGAAGAGTCACGAGGTAACTACTAGTGGAATGAAGATTGTTCATAGAGATAATTGACAGATGGAAAAGTGTTGAAGTCTGTAACTACAATAGAGAGGATAAACTCGACTGTGACAGTGAATACGAGGTGTTGTGTGGATGATGTGGAAGAAGACTCGGTGTGTGAATCTCATGCAACACAGAGAAGTGAGGCATAAATATTTGATAGTTTTTGCATGAGGGAAGAAGCTGGTTGTGCAAATGACCATAAACATAAGAGGCACAACACATAAAATGAGGTTGTTTCTATTGAGACGGATTTATGCTAGTAGAAGTAGGTTATGTGAAGCAACTGAAATACATAGAAGAGGCATAGCACATAAAATGCAGATGGCACACAAAGCATAAAATAAAGGAGAACAAAAAGTGCAAGTGGGGTGAGCAGAGAGACATTGATGCAGGAAGAGAGAGCAGTGTGGTAGAACATTAATGAGACTGGTAAGCCATAGATAAATGTTGTATCACTGTAATAAAATCAAGAAAGAAAATATTTACATCTTAGGGTGGAAGGGAGGTGCTAGGGAGGATTGGTGACCTCGGAGTTTTAAGTGGGTGCTTGAACACGGGGAGTTGTAGCTTCCATCTGGTTGCAGAAAAAAAAACCATGGTGGTAGGGTGGTGCAAGAGAGAACTATTGTTCTCTGTTATAGTTCGGTGCCTATGTGACTGGAAGTTGGTGCTAGAGCACTTAGGGAGTTGGTTCTTCCTTCTAGTGGGTGCTATAGAAACCAGGGATTTGGTGCTTCCTTCTAGTGGTTGCTAGAGAAACTAGAGAGTTGGTTCTCTCAGCAAGTTGTAGCTTGCATAACAGAGGTGGTAGCCTCACAATGAGTTGGTGCTCATAAGAATAATAATGTAAAAAAAAAAATATTACTTATCATATCAAGAATAGAGGTTTTTAGCCTTTATGGGTTTCCTCAGGAAATATTTGTCTCTGTATATTTCATGTGTCTGATTGATGTTGAATGTTCTATTGCTTACCTCCCTGCATTATTGTGATTGTCATTGAGTTTTCTGTAAAGATTTTAAAATAAGCATAATTGTTTAAGCACGGTAAAAACTGATACACCCCCCCGTCTCAGTTGTCCAACAAAGGTTGTTGAGATCCATTTTTTAAACAAGAATAATTTGGGATACAAGTGTTAGAATGGAGCCCATGATACCTCATTGGAAAGGTATCGAGTAGAGGAATGTATTGGCAGAAGTATTCAGGCCATAAAAGTAACAAAAAACCTTAGAAATGTAGGGAATATAAGACCACCAATTTGGGGGGAAAATGAATAGGTATAATTCAAACAACCATAACCGTGGATACACGCAACGAACTTAGTCTTTAGATAGCTCACTGGAAATATGGAAGAGAGAGTAAAAATATGTCATGGTAAATATTAGTAGATTGAGAGTGAAAATGATTTGAAAATACAGAACAAAAACCAAGCCTGAATATACTCAGAAAATGGGTTATGCATCTTCAAGGAGTTATATATCAAGCTACAAGAGTCAAAATTGAACTATCAATGGCACAAAATAAATATGAGATAGAAGAGAAGAAGGTAGGATGATTTTAATCAGTAAGCTAAGTCCAGAAAGACCCAAAACGACTTGAGGAATAGAACACAATACCTACGAGCTGAGTTGATAATATTTTTTAATCAATATCATTTTTAAACTTCCTTAGGGAGAACATAATCACTAAGGAGTATTTTCAGTTTCTGTTTCTAATGCTCACATGTTCATTTTCAAAAATTCAATAAAAAAAATAAAATTGAAATGTAAGATGAGAAATGGAAGGAAAATGAAATGAATAGTCACTAGAATTGAAGAGTCTCTCTCTTGTATTTTAAAAGAGAAATCATAGAGTGTATTGAATGAAAATTTTCCCTTTGTAAATGAGATATGGTACTATTACTTTCGAATGAATAAAGAAAAAGAGGCATTTCGGAAATCTGTGACTTTGGTGATTGTATATGAGACTATTCTTTGTGAATTTGTCTCTTGCTTGACTAGCATAGAATTTTGTTGTATGAACTATTTCTTCACTCTGTTCTATATACCCATGTTGTCACATGCTTCCTTATGAGTACAAAAATAATGTTATAAATGCATTATACAACTATTTTCTTATATATTTGTAGCATTGTTGTTATCACTTATCATTAGAGCATATGAATTATTTCTAGTTCTGATGATATCATCTTTCGATGTACTCATTCTTTTAGTTTTTATCCCATGATAGGTTAGAAGTAGTTATCTTAGATTAGTTCTCTTTTAGATAGATTAGACTTAGGATTAATAAGAACTCTTTGGGGGATGGCTCGTTATATTTTCCCCTTTTTCTTCTTTTAATTTTGAGTGGCAACGAGGCCCACATACTCATAGGAAATGCTACACCAAACGCGAGTAGGTCTAATTGGGACATGCCATTAGGCGTTCTCCCTTACCTGCTTGACAGGCCATTTGGACTTGTCAACATAAATGTAATACTTTGAACAATATAAAAAATAAAATACATCATTGGTTTTAGTATAGACAAGGACAAGAGTTATAGGGAGCTATGATTCCATATGAGAGGGGGATAAGGGGGACAAGTATTTATATTATATTTTACTTACCCACCTTCGTTTTATTTTTGGAAAATTAGTTACATGAGATTCTTGGGAGGAAGACCAGGTGTTTATCGATTTTCATGTAAATATATAAACCCCTCTTCGGGTTTCTTGAGGGTTCACTTTTCCTTTGAGGGTTCAATATTTCATTTATTTCTTCATTCATTGTTGCTCATGATTTAGTTCATCATTATTTCAGTCTTGTTGTTCACTCTTGTGTGTCTTGGAAAATAAAAATGAATTGTTGGAGGTAAGAAACCATGGTTGGTTGTCGATAGTAATTAGTGGTGTATCCAACCATGAATTGGTGCATGTATTCCTGAGATGGATTGACATGTGCTAAAAAGTGTTCAAAATTGTGATTCCTGAGAGCCACAACATGGATATTCTTGATGATATGCACTGGAGCCCTTGAAAGAAGTGGAAAGAATGAGGGATTGTCTAGAAGTGAATGTGGTTCGTTGTCTTTGGGTGGTGCAGGTTGGAGAGAAGAGAGATGTTGTACTTTGGAATTGTAACACCCCTATTTCCCCTAGCTTGTAATTAATCATAATTAATGATTTCCATGCAATGGAATCTAAATATTGTAAATGCATTACTGGTTAATTAAAAATGCCAACATCTTATTGTGGGGTGAAACCTTGAATGTACGAGCCATGCTACCACTAGAGGAAGGATAGAAGGGTGTATTAAGATAAAGGACCAAGCCACTTTGCTGAGGTATTATTTTAGAAATATTCATAATTTTTCCTCAACACGAATATGAAGGAGAATCAGTTAACAAGGGAGCATTAGTGTTTGAGAAACCAACCACCCTCTATGAATGAAAATATGGGAAATCTAGTTAGGAAAAAAGAGGCTGTTAGCCAAGGGTACAATAGAGTACCAATTATGCAGCCATATTGACCCACAGGTTCCTTCTGATAGAAGGAAAAGAAGGGACAATTCAAGAACCTTCTCAAGGGGATTATGTTAAGGGGACACACAAGGAAGAAGAAGAGAGAAGACATGGAAAGGAAACATGAGAAGGAGTTAAGAATAGATATAAATCAGGGAAGGATTTTTGAACAGGGAGATCTCGAGGATGAATTTCAGAATAGAGAAAACTTGTGGAAGAAGTTATGAATAGAGGATGAAGATGAAAAGAGTAGGAGAGGCCTCGATGTGGGCAGGGAGACGTGAGTCTCAAATAAAATTTGGTTACAAGGCTAGCTGGAAATCCTAAATCCAAACTTGACTTGAAAAGGGTCACGAGCTTGATGCTAGAGAGAATATGATAAACCTCGTAAAATCCTGGGATAGGTAGGTATGAGAAAATATCTACCAATACCAGTGTGAGGGAGAGTGGATTTAATAAATTGTTGAGAAACTAGAGAGAGAAAGGTTCCCTGGTGGTATCATGGCTTGGTACAGGGGTGGTCAGAGTGTAGGTCTAAATGCATATGAGTCTATGCTTAGGTGGATAGGCATACATCCATAGCCAGCTGGTTGGTGCATATTGAAAATAGATATGAATCCCTACACCTTGTATTTGTGTTCATGAATATATATGTTTGTTGATGAATAGATTGGATATTACATTGCAAGTTTGTGTGTTTGAGTAACGATGGGCCAAGATAAATGATTGTTCCCTGTGTATTTTTTCTTGAATAGATAAGTCTGTATCACTAAGATGAGTCCTTGCATCATTTACAAGTCTATATAATATGTAATATGCAATTCTTGAATGATGGTACAGTCAACGGATTTGAATCGGTTCAAGTAAGAACTTGTATGGGATTGATATGAGTGACTGCAATACTTACCTAGAGGTATTATAACTCATTAATAATAATGTAACGATGAATATAAATACCTATCGATAAACCATGTATTCTTCCTCCTCTTTGTTTTGTTGGTTTTTCCACATGAGTGAGGAAAACCACAACACTTACTTGCCTAGTTAAGTCAGATAAACAAGACATAGGTTGGTGAGTTGATTAGATAACCAAATACACATGAAACAAGGAAATAGAAATAAAAACAAAAAAGAAACAAATTTTAGATAAGCTTGCAAGAAATAGAACCATGAAAAAAAAATGGCAATCATATAGCTACCAATGGATCAATGTATTGATAGGATAGCATCGTAGAGAAAGGAAAGGACTTATGAATCTCCTCTTCATCATTGGGAGGGATCTTGAGTTCCCTAATAGAGAGCTCTTCTCTTCATACAATGTAAAGTATCAATGGTGAAGAAATACAATTCCAATCCTCTCAAGGGGTGAGTTGAATGGCCCTTGATATAGTGATTGAATGATTCAAAGAGAAAAGAGGACTATCCAAGAATAATTCTTGCAACATAACAATACCTTGAAGTTATTATTTTTCTAGCACACCCATGGCACATATTTATAGTGTTCATTCATGGAAATATACAACTAGTTCATAGTGTGAAAAAGGGGCCTTTTAGGGCACTTCCTATCCCTTTACCAGCCTCCAATCTAGATTTTACTCAGATCTTATTGTCAAATTGTGTTGGGGGTTAGACTAGAAGTGGTTGAGAGGCCAAAAAGATTCATAAATGTGTCACTCATGAGAAGTGCATCAATTCACTCATAGACAATCGCGGATCTTGCACATTCTTTGCATAGCTCATGCTTAGAGTTGTGTTATCCCACTCATTCTGTGCACAGTGTGCGCACTGTTATCGGACTAATCGATAGGTGTGGACACTAACTGATCTCCCTAGATCCACCTGATTCTAGAACAAAACAAGATAGGACA
The DNA here is from genome assembly GCA_000966675.3 of Picea glauca. Lineage (NCBI taxonomy): Eukaryota > Viridiplantae > Streptophyta > Pinopsida > Pinales > Pinaceae > Picea > Picea glauca. The sequence goes on from JZKD02S1076997.1 coordinate 118,827, forward strand.
TGACTCTTTCCCTAAGTTTTGACTATTGAATTAACTAGGAGGAATGAACAAGTAACATACCTTATTATCGCTT
>JZKD02S1076997.1:212612-227071 GCA_000966675.3 Picea glauca
CTCATTCGACTCCAACAAAGTTAGATGTATTGGTTTGATGAAGGACCTATGCATCACCTTGGTTCAGATTCCTGCAAAGAGCATGGTAATGGATGTGGTAGTTGCGGACATCCCTATGAAGTATGGAATGTTGCTATCTAGGTATTGGGGGTCTAAGTTGAGAGGAACCCTGCATCTAGATATGTCTTATGCGACTATCCCAGTTTTCGGGAAACAAAGAAGGCTATACAGAGAAATGTTGATGAAATACATCATTAGTAGCCAAGAAAAATCGCACAACTATCCCCTCTACTCCGCGCATTTCGACTTGGATTCTTTTATCTTGTACAACGATGGTGACATGGGAGAACAAGATACTCAGCTGGCATAAGATACATCTAGTCAAGATGAAGGCCAAGAAACCATTGAGGTAGCAAGGATGAAAAATGTGATAACTGAAGAATTACAGGCAGATTTCTGGAGCATGGATTTGATGGAGTAGTGAGCAAAGAAGGAGCTGGAGTGGGAGTTTGGCTGCATAATCACAGAAACAGGTATTCAGAAAACCATTCTTACAAATTAAATTTCCAATGCACTAACAATATTGCAGAGTATGAAGCCTTGATGCTCGGTCTGAGGATTTTGAAAAGAGTTGGTGCTAAAAAAATTATGGTAAGAGGTGATTCTGAGTTGATAATCAAGCAAATCAAAAGCGAGTACGTTGCAAAACACCCACGTCTTAGATCTTATAGAAATGGTGTTCTTGATGCCCTTAGATGTTTCACTGAAGTTGACTTCCAGGTAATGCCGAGGGGACAAAACATTCTTGCATACGGATTGGCTACGTCAGCAGCCACATGTAAGATTCATTTCCGCTCGACTCACCCATACAATGTTGAGGTAAAATGCAGACCAACCATTCCCGACAATATCAGGTACTGGAAAGTATTTGGTAATGATGATCAAATCAGGGAATTTCTGCAGTGTAAAAATGATTTTGAATGTACAAATATAGATTTAGAGAATGAAGATGAAAATGTAAATAGATCTAATTTTGAAATTGATAGTGTAAATAGCTTAGATTCAGGAGAATTAGGCGATGACGAAATGGATGACGATGTTTTACATTTGAAAAGCAACGTTTTGCCTAAGGGTCTAGTTCCTTTATAGGACTTGTTTGATTTTAACGACGTAGCCAAAAAACCCAAAATTGAAGCACATGGACAAGAGGTAGAAGATTGTAATATAGGGACTGAAGAGAAACCCAAGATAGTCAAAATATCTAAATCATTATCCCCAGAGCAAAAACTCAAATACATTGAGTTGTTCAAAGAATATTCGGATGTCTTTTCTTGGGGCTATAAGGATTTGAAAGCTTATGATACCAGCATCATACAACACATGATTCTAATAAAGGAAGACCAAAAACCGTTCAGACAGAAACTTAGGAGGATAAATCCCAAGTTGCTCCCTCTGATAGAAAAGGAAATCAAAACAATGTACGATGCCAAAATCATAGTTCTGTTGCGTTTTTCCAAATGGGTCTCTAATTTGGTCCTGAAATGTAAGAAATCGGGGGAAATCAAACTCTGCATAGATTTCTAAAATCTGAATAAGGTCTCCCTAAAGGATAATTACCCCTTGCCGAAAATGGATCACATCCTTCAAAGGGTAGTTGGATCCAGTCGAATATCTTTGTTGGACGGTTTCTCGGGTTACAATCAGGTCCTCATCCACCCAGATGACCAAGACAAAACTGCTTTCACCACACCATGGGGAACTTTCATGTATGTGAAAATTCCTTTTGGTTTGATGAACGCAAGAGCCACATTCCAGAGGGACGATGGATATCGCCTTCGTGGAAGAATTGGGTAAATTTATTGTCGTCTATTTAGATGATGTAACTCTGTTTTCTCGATCTGATGACGAACACCTGCGACACCTCAGAGGAGTCTTCGAGAAATGTAGAAGGTTTGGGATTTCTTTAAATGCTAAGAAAATCCTTTTCGGGCTAGAGGAAGGAAAACTGCTAGGACACATCATCTCCAAGGATAGAATCAAAATAGACCTCGACAGAATCGAGGCCATACAAAAATTAGAACACCCAAGAAACCTTAAAGAACTACAGTCTTTTATTGGGAGAATAAACTTTCTACGAAGATTTATTCCCAATCTGGTCGAGCTCCTTAGAAACATTACAAATATTCTAAAAAAGGAGGTGAAAATAAAATGGGAATATGAGTCCTGAAAGCCTTTCAAACAAGTGAAACAAGCACTCACAGAGGCCCCTGTCTTAATCAGTCCTGATTTTACCAAAGATTTCTATCTTTTTTATTTTTCTTCCGAACATACTGTAGAAACGGTGTTACTGCAAAAGAACAGTGAAGGGTATGAACAACCCATAGATTTCTTTAGTAAAGAATTAATAGATGCTGCTCTAAATTACAAGATATTGGAGAAATAAGCTTTTTCCTTGGTGAAAGATATAAAAGATTTTAGGGTCTACATTCTCCATTCCCACACCATAGCTTATGTTCCGAATGAGAGAAAAAGATTGAAGACAAAACATAGACCATCCTTGAGGTCAAAAGATTTTTGACCAAGAGAGGATTAATGCATCAGCTAGAAGAAAAGGTTCAGGCCATGGACCTAGGGGTACAAATATTCTTCAGTAAGATTGAGGCTCTCCAGAAGAAAGGTCTACCTAGTCTGAANATCCCTCTCTGAAGTTGGAAGGGCTAGATCCCAACTTCAAAAGTGGTTGGATAAAGTTACCTTAGTAGATTTCTTTTGTTTTCAACCTCTAGGAAATTTACCAAGTGCTAACATAGTGGCGACTCCACTGAGGAAAGAACTAAAAATTTATAATTTTACGTTTTCATTTCCCTAAAAAGAAATTTTGTTCTTGGAATATTGCAAATTTGAGAAAAAAGTAATGTTTAGAGGTTGATTAAAATTTGTACATATTATTTTCGGACTCATAAAACTAAAAATTAGATATATAAAAAATCAAAAAGAAATCTGGCTCCCAAGAAAGTTTATACTCGATCTCATCCAGACCCAGAACCTGCGATAGTGATAGATAACCTAGAACAGTTACTCAGGAAAAAGACCGTAGATTAAATCTCAGTGAGTCACACTCCCTTGCATAAGTCCCTTTCTTTTTTAGGGGAACCCATCACCTTTCAAAACCTTGAATTTGACACCTTTTCCCAACAAAGGCTAGTTAGAACACGGTTCGATAGTTTTGTGACTGAAATCTTTTTTGACACAACCATTTTGGAACCCCGAACCCTTGAAGTTCTGTCACCCACTGCTAAACCGCAAATCACTCCCTCAGTGCTATCCAGTCCCTCCTCGTCCTCATATTTAGTCCCTACCTCACCGATCATCCAGTCTGTTATCCCACCTCCCCCACACATCATGGCAGCTCGATATGCCCCCTTGGTGTTGGTTGCGCCTCTTCTTGCCATGCCTAAGGACTATCAAACAAGACTTCCACAGTTCGATGCAACCGGACCTTTGAGCGCACAACAACACGTAGATAAAATGAATGACTATTATGATCTGCATGAAGTAGATGAAGCTGACGTTCAAATAAGATTGTTTGCTCAAAGTTTGACAGGTAACATTAAAAAATGGTATAAAGGGTTGTGTGCCACCTCATTCATTGAACTTATTGCATTCCAAAGAAGTTTTCTAGACAGATGGGAGGTAAAGAAAAACCCTCTGCAAATTTTGGCAAGATACGAAAATATCAGAAGAAATCAAGGTGAGACAGTGCAAGATTACTACACTCGTTTCAATAACCTGTACAATGCAATCCCAACTGAAATCAAACCTCCGCAAGGTTTGGCATTGATAAAATTTCCTAATGGTTTCAACGCTGACATGTCATACCAACTAAGGGAAATAAATTCTACCACCCTGGAAGACATGCAGAAAAGTGCTATAAGTGTGGAGGCCAATTTGTTGGCAAAAAGGGCACGTCAAAGGTCAGAGAGGAGATTCACAATTAAAGAAGAACCTTCCACATCAACCTCAGATTCAAAATTGTATTCTTTGGCCAGATAAATGGAAAGAATGATGGAAATACTTACTGTGTCAGACAGAAATCCTCTGAGAGAAAATCCACCAGCTCTTCAGGTTCGGAACCCTAAATTTAGGAGAAACCCTCCTCAAATAAGACAGAGAGATCCTAAGGATCAAAGAGAGCAGATAGGTCGAGATAAACAGATCAGACCTCCCCTACAAGAAAATTATGCTTATGAAGGAGAGGAAGTAATCGAATAACTGGAGGATACTCACATAAATCTCATGGGCATTCATGATAACGAAGTTATTTTCCTTACCCAAGAAGAGAAAGAACCTTTTCTTCTCAATCAAACAAAAGTAAGTGAAGAAGCTGAAGATGTAGAATAGAAGGCATTCGAAAATGCCATTTTGTAGGTACACCGGTAGTACAATCTACGGAGTAAAAAGACAGAGGGGAGTTCCCCAAAAAAGACGATTGAAATGAAGAAGGTAGTCAAAACCAAGAAGGACTCTAAGCCATCTGCCGATAAGATTCCTGAGAAGAGTACTGCCAAAGTTCCTGTGAAGAAAAACCTTACTATTTTGAAAAGATCGTCATAGCCCTAGGTTTCACCTACTAGTCCACCCAATACTTCTGGCTAGAAGAGTTTGGCGGACAAACTAGAATTGATGAGCCAATGTAGAGCTCCTATACCTTTCATCCTTGAGGGGGAATTGGCCAAAGTAAAAATTCCAATCCCACTTTCTGAGTTAATGAACAAAGACGTTTATCATTCACAGGTGATTAATGCACTGACCATTGAACCTGACATAGGCACAAAATCCATAACCATTGGATCAGAAAATCATTCAGACACTGTGAACCTTAGTGATGATCAACCCGAACTTCTGTTCAGACCTGAAGTAGATGGTCGAGATGATACTAGTGATGTCTCTCCTTTTTACATCAGTCTAAACATACATGACCTGATCTTGCATAACGCTATGTTGGATTTGGGTGCTTCCCACAATATGATGCCTAAAGAAGTAATGGAGAAACTGGGACTGGAGGTCACAAAACCTTACAAGGATTTACACTCATTCGACTCCAACAAAGTTAGATGTATTGGTTTGATCAAGGACCTATGCATCACCTTGGTTCAGATTCCTGCAAAGAGCATGGTAATGGATGTGGTAGTTGCGGACATCCCTCCGAAGTATGGAATGTTGCTATCCAGGTCTTGGGGAGATAAGTTGAGAGTAACCTTGTATCTAGATATGTCTTATGCCACTATCCCAGTTTTCGGGCAACAAAGAAGGCTATACAGAGAAACATTGATGAAATACATGGTTAGTAGCCAAGAAAAAACGCACAACTATCCCCTCTACTCTATGCATTCCGACTTGGATTCTTTTATCTTGTACAACGATGGTGACATGGGAGAACAAGATACTCAGCTAGCAGAAGATACATCTAGTCAAGATGAAGGCCAAGAAACCATTGAGTTAGCAAGGATGAAAAACGTGATAACTGAAGAATTACCGACAGATTTATGGAGCATGTATTTTGATGGAGAAGTGAGCAAAGAAGGAGCCAGAGCGGGAGTTTGGCTGCATAATCACAGAAATAGGTATTCAGAAAACGATTCTGACAAATTAAATTTCCAATGCACTAACAATATTGCAGAGTATGAAGCCTTGATGCTCTGTCTGAAGCTTTTGAAAAGAGTTTGTGCTAAACAGATTATGGTAAGAGGTGATTCTGAGTTGATAATGAAGCAAATCAAAGGTGAGTACGCTGCAAAACACCCACGTCTTAGAGCTTATAGAAATGTTGTTCTTAATTCCCTTAGATGTTTCACTGAACTTGACATGCAGGTAATGCTGAGGGGACAAAACATTCTTGCGGACGGATTGGCTATGTCAGCAGCCACATGTAAGATTCATTTCTGCTCGACTCGCCCATACACTGTTGAGGTGAAATGCAGACCAACCGTTCCCGACAATATCAGGTATTGGCAAGTGTTTGGTAATGATGATCAAATCGAGGACTTTATGCAATGTAAAAACTATTTTGAATGTACAAATATAGATTTAGAGAACGAAGATGAAAATGTAAATAGATCTGATTTTGAAATTGATAGTGTAAATAGCGTAGATTCAGGAGAATTAGGCGATGACGAAATGGATGCCGATGTTTTACATTTGAAAATCAATGTTTTGCCTAGGGGTCTAATTCCTTTAGAGGACTTGTTTGATTTTAACGACGTAGCCAAAAAACCCAAAATTGAAGCACATGGACAAGAGGTAGAAGACTGTAATATAGGGACTGAAGAGAAACCGAGGATAGTCAAACTGTCTAAATCATTACCCCTAGAGAAAAAACTGAAATACATTGAGTTGTTCAAAGAATATTCAAATGTCTTTGCCTAGGGCTATGAGGATTTGAAAAATTATGATACCAGCATCATACAACACAGGATTCTAATAAAGGAAGACCAAAAACCGTTCAGACAGAAACTTAGGAGGATAAATCCCAAGTTGGTCCCTCTAATAGAAAAGGAAATCAAAAAAATGTACGATGCCAAAATCATAGTTTCGTTGTGTTTTTCCAAATGGGTCTCTAATTTGGTCCCGACACATAAGAAATCGGGGGAAATCTGAATAAGGTCTCCCTAAAGGATAATTACCCCTTGCCGAAAATGGATCACATCCTTCAAAGGGTAGTTGGATCCAGTCGAATATCTTTGCTAGACGGTTTCTCGGGTTACAATCAGGTCCTCGTCCACCCAGATGACCAAGNACGCTGACATGTCATACCAACTAAGGGAAATAAATTCTACCACCCTGGAAGACATGCAGAAAAGTGCTATAAGTGTGGAGGCCAATTTGTTGGCAAAAAGGGCACGTCAAAGGTCAGAGAGGAGATTCACAATTAAAGAAGAACCTTCCACATCAACCTCAGATTCAAAATTGTATTCTTTGGCCAGATAAATGGAAAGAATGATGGAAATACTTACTGTGTCAGACAGAAATCCTCTGAGAGAAAATCCACCAGCTCTTCAGGTTCGGAACCCTAAATTTAGGAGAAACCCTCCTCAAATAAGACAGAGAGATCCTAAGGATCAAAGAGAGCAGATAGGTCGAGATAAACAGATCAGACCTCCCCTACAAGAAAATTATGCTTATGAAGGAGAGGAAGTAATCGAATAACTGGAGGATACTCACATAAATCTCATGGGCATTCATGATAACGAAGTTATTTTCCTTACCCAAGAAGAGAAAGAACCTTTTCTTCTCAATCAAACAAAAGTAAGTGAAGAAGCTGAAGATGTAGAATAGAAGGCATTCGAAAATGCCATTTTGTAGGTACACCGGTAGTACAATCTACGGAGTAAAAAGACAGAGGGGAGTTCCCCAAAAAAGACGATTGAAATGAAGAAGGTAGTCAAAACCAAGAAGGACTCTAAGCCATCTGCCGATAAGATTCCTGAGAAGAGTACTGCCAAAGTTCCTGTGAAGAAAAACCTTACTATTTTGAAAAGATCGTCATAGCCCTAGGTTTCACCTACTAGTCCACCCAATACTTCTGGCTAGAAGAGTTTGGCGGACAAACTAGAATTGATGAGCCAATGTAGAGCTCCTATACCTTTCATCCTTGAGGGGGAATTGGCCAAAGTAAAAATTCCAATCCCACTTTCTGAGTTAATGAACAAAGACGTTTATCATTCACAGGTGATTAATGCACTGACCATTGAACCTGACATAGGCACAAAATCCATAACCATTGGATCAGAAAATCATTCAGACACTGTGAACCTTAGTGATGATCAACCCGAACTTCTGTTCAGACCTGAAGTAGATGGTCGAGATGATACTAGTGATGTCTCTCCTTTTTACATCAGTCTAAACATACATGACCTGATCTTGCATAACGCTATGTTGGATTTGGGTGCTTCCCACAATATGATGCCTAAAGAAGTAATGGAGAAACTGGGACTGGAGGTCACAAAACCTTACAAGGATTTACACTCATTCGACTCCAACAAAGTTAGATGTATTGGTTTGATCAAGGACCTATGCATCACCTTGGTTCAGATTCCTGCAAAGAGCATGGTAATGGATGTGGTAGTTGCGGACATCCCTCCGAAGTATGGAATGTTGCTATCCAGGTCTTGGGGAGATAAGTTGAGAGTAACCTTGTATCTAGATATGTCTTATGCCACTATCCCAGTTTTCGGGCAACAAAGAAGGCTATACAGAGAAACATTGATGAAATACATGGTTAGTAGCCAAGAAAAAACGCACAACTATCCCCTCTACTCTATGCATTCCGACTTGGATTCTTTTATCTTGTACAACGATGGTGACATGGGAGAACAAGATACTCAGCTAGCAGAAGATACATCTAGTCAAGATGAAGGCCAAGAAACCATTGAGTTAGCAAGGATGAAAAACGTGATAACTGAAGAATTACCGATAGATTTATGGAGCATGTATTTTGATGGAGAAGTGAGCAAAGAAGGAGCCGGAGCGGGAGTTTGGCTGCATAATCACAGAAACAGGTATTCATAAAACGATTCTGACAAATTAAATTTCCAATGCACTAACAATATTGCAGAGTATGAAGCCTTGATGCTCTCTATGAAGCTTTTGAAAAGAGTTTGTGCTAAACAGATTATGGTAAGAGGTGATTCTGAGTTGATAATGAAGCAAATCAAAGGTGAGTACGCTGCAAAACACCCATGTCTTAGATATTATAGAAATGTTGTTCTTAATTCCCTTAGATGTTTCACTGAACTTGACATGCAAGTAATGCTGAGGGGACAAAACATTCTTGCGGACGGATTGGCTACGTCAGCAGCCACATGTAAGATTCATTTCTGCTCGACCCGCCCATACACTGTTGAGGTGAAATGCAGACCAACCGTTCCCGACAATATCAGGTACTGGCAAGTGTTTGGTAATGATGATCAAATCGAGGACTTTCTGCAATGTAAAAACTATTTTGAATGTACAAATATAGATTTAGAGAACGAAGATGAAAATGTAAATAGATCTGATTTTGAAATTTATAGTGTAAATAGCGTAGATTCAGGAGAATTAGGCGATGACGAAATGGATGCCGATGTTTTACATTTGAAAATCAATGTTTTGCCTAGGGGTCTAATTCCTTTAGAGGACTTGTTTGATTTTAACGACGTAGCCAAAAAACCCAAAATTGAAGCACATGGACAAGAGGTAGAAGACTGTAATATAGGGACTGAAGAGAAACCGAGGATAGTCAAACTGTCTAAATCATTACCCCTAGAGAAAAAACTGAAATACATTGAGTTGTTCAAAGAATATTCAAATGTCTTTGCCTAGGGCTATGAGGATTTGAAAAATTATGATACCAGCATCATACAACACAGGATTCTAATAAAGGAAGACCAAAAACCGTTCAGACAGAAACTTAGGAGGATAAATCCCAAGTTGGTCCCTCTAATAGAAAAGGAAATCAAAAAAATGTACGATGCCAAAATCATAGTTTCGTTGTGTTTTTCCAAATGGGTCTCTAATTTGGTCCCGACACATAAGAAATCGGGGGAAATCTGAATAAGGTCTCCCTAAAGGATAATTACCCCTTGCCGAAAATGGATCACATCCTTCAAAGGGTAGTTGGATCCAGTCGAATATCTTTGCTAGACGGTTTCTCGGGTTACAATCAGGTCCTCGTCCACCCAGATGACCAAGGCAAAACTTCTTTCACCACACCATGGGGCACTTTCATGTATGTGAAAATGCCTTTTGGTATGATGAACACAGGAGCCACATTCTAGAGGGCGATGGATATCGCCTTGGTGGAAGAATCAGGTAAATTTATTGTAGTCTATTTAGATGTTGTAACTGTGTTTTCCCGATCTGATGACGAACACCTGCGACACCTCAGATGAGTCTTTGAGAAATGTAGAAGTTTTGGGATTTCTTTAAATCCTAAGAAAATCCTTTTTGGGCTAGAGAAAGGAAAACTGCTAGGACACATCATCTCCAAGGACGGAATCAAAATAGACCTCGACATAATCGAGGCCATACAAAAATTAGAACACCCAAGAAACCTTAAAGAACTACAGTCTTTTATCGGGAGAATAAACTTTCTACGAAGATTCATTCCCAATCTGGCCGAGCTCCTTAGAAACATTACAAATATGCTAAAAAGGATGTGAAAATAAAATGGGACTCTGAGTCCAAAAAGTCTTTCGAACAAGTCAAACGAGCACTCATAGAGGCCCCTGTCTTAATCAGTCCTGATTTTACCAAAGATTTCTATCTTTTTTCTTTTTCTTCTGAACATACTATAGCAGCGGTGTTACTGCAAAAGAACAGTGAAGGTTATGAACAGACCATAGATTTCTTTAGTAAAGCACTAAGAGATGCTTCTTTGAATTACAGGATAATGGAGAAACAAGATTTTTCCTTGGTGAAAGCTATAAAAGATTTTAGGGTCTACATTCTCCATTCCCACACCATAGCTTATGTTCCGAATGAGAGCTAAAGNATAGTGTAAATAGCGTAGATTCAGGAGAATTAGGCGATGACGAAATGGATGCCGATGTTTTACATTTGAAAATCAATGTTTTGCCTAGGGGTCTAATTCCTTTAGAGGACTTGTTTGATTTTAACGACGTAGCCAAAAAACCCAAAATTGAAGCACATGGACAAGAGGTAGAAGACTGTAATATAGGGACTGAAGAGAAACCGAGGATAGTCAAACTGTCTAAATCATTACCCCTAGAGAAAAAACTGAAATACATTGAGTTGTTCAAAGAATATTCAAATGTCTTTGCCTAGGGCTATGAGGATTTGAAAAATTATGATACCAGCATCATACAACACAGGATTCTAATAAAGGAAGACCAAAAACCGTTCAGACAGAAACTTAGGAGGATAAATCCCAAGTTGGTCCCTCTAATAGAAAAGGAAATCAAAAAAATGTACGATGCCAAAATCATAGTTTCGTTGTGTTTTTCCAAATGGGTCTCTAATTTGGTCCCGACACATAAGAAATCGGGGGAAATCTGAATAAGGTCTCCCTAAAGGATAATTACCCCTTGCCGAAAATGGATCACATCCTTCAAAGGGTAGTTGGATCCAGTCGAATATCTTTGCTAGACGGTTTCTCGGGTTACAATCAGGTCCTCGTCCACCCAGATGACCAAGACAAAACTTCTTTCACCACACCATGGGGCACTTTCATGTATGTGAAAATGCCTTTTGGTATGATGAACACAGGAGCCACATTCTAGAGGGCGATGGATATCACATTGGTGGAAGAATCAGGTAAATTTATTGTAGTCTATTTAGATGTTGTAACTGTGTTTTCCCGATCTGATGACGAACACCTGCGACACCTCAGATGAGTCTTTGATAAATGTAGAAGTTTTGGGATTTATTTAAATCCTAAGAAAATCCTTTTTGGGCTAGAGGAAGGAAAACTGATAGGACACATCATCTCCAAGGACGGAATCAAAATAGACCTCGACATAATCGAGGCCATACAAAAATTAGAACACCCAAGAAACCTTAAAGAACTACAGTCTTTTATCGGGAGAATAAACTTTCTACGAAGATTCATTCCCAATCTGGCCGAGCTCCTTAGAAACATTACAAATATGCTAAAAAGGATGTGAAAATAAAATGGGACTCTGAGTCCAGAAAGTCTTTCGAACAAGTCAAACGAGCACTCATAGAGGCCCCTGTCTTAATCAGTCCTGATTTTACCAAAGATTTCTATCTTTTTTATTTTTCTTCTGAACATACTATAGCAGCGGTGTTACTGCAAAAGAACAGTGAAGGTTATGAACAGACCATATATTTCTTTAGTAAAGCACTAAGAGATGCTTCTCTGAATTACAGGATAATGGAGAAACAAGATTTTTCCTTGGTGAAAGCTATAAAAGATTTTAGGGTCTACATTCTCCATTCCCACACCATAGCTTATGTTCCGAATGAGAGCTAAAGATTGAAGACATAATAGAGACCATCCTTGAGGTCAAAAGAGTTTTGACTAAGAGAGGATTAATGCTTCAACTGGAAGAAAAGGTTCATACCATTGACCTAGGGGTACAAATATTCTTCAGTAAGATTGAGGATCTCCAGAAGAAAGGTCTACCTAGTCTGAAGGTAATTAATGATAAACTGATGACACTCCCAGATTACAAGAAGAGATTGTTTGATGTGTCTAAGGATAGTTCAAAGTTTGCAGGGATTCAAGGGAGCATCACTGGCAAGGCATTTCTAGATGCCCTTCAGTGGGACATCAATATCCAACATGAAATTTGATACATCTTCCTCACAAAGCCTACATTCGCCAAGTACACTGAGATGGATGAAGTGTATCGAAGGCTGTTGAAAGTCAACGTGCCCAGTCATCTTATATGGGAGGAACTCTGCAATCTGATTGATTAGCAAATGAGCTATCTAGGTCTAGCCAGTTTTCCAGTCAGATGAAGTCGTGCATAGTCTTCATCAACGACCCACCCAGAAATCAGCGTGCAGTTACACCATGTCATCAAGCAGTTCCTAGATTTAGGAAATTTGTTAAATTAGTTAGGCTAAAAATAGATTTGGCACGTCCTGGTCATTTATGACAGGAACGTTTGTAATTTGAGTTATAAATACTTCACCTTTCGAAGTATTGAGGGTTGTTGATATTCACACCTTGGCGCTATCAGACTGTAATATTTTTGAAGAGATCTTCCATTAATAAAAGGAGGCACTTTTACAGGATTCTTGCGTGTATTCACTGGTGATGTTTTCTCTCTAAGTTGAATGTTTTAGTGTTTTATCTTCTGGTGTTTTCAGTAAAGAAATTCTTAATTGCTTCTTTGTTGAAGTTATCTTTCTCATCTTTTCTGTTGTTCATCATTTAAGCTACTAAAAGATCCAGTGATTATATTATCTCGCCCTGTGAAAGTTTTCCCTTTGCGTTTCTGGTTTGTATTTCATATTNGATCATCCAGTCTGTTATCCCACCTCCCCCACACATCATGGCAGCTCGATATGACCCCTTGGTGTTGGCTGTGCCTCTTCATGCCATGCCTCAAGACTATCAAACAAGACTTCCATAGTTTGATGCAACCGAACCTTTGAGCGCACAACAACAGGCAGATAAAATGAATGACTATTATGATCTGCATGAAGTAGATGAAGCTGACGTTCAAATGAGATTGTTTGCTCAAATTTTGACAGGTGATGTTAAAAAATGGTATAAAGGGTTGCATGCCTTCTCAGTCCTTGACCTTACTGCATTCCAAAGAAGTTTTCTAGATAGATGGGAGGTAAAGAAAAACCCTCTGCAAATTTTGTCAAGATATGAAAATATCAGAAGAAATCAAGGTGAGACAGTGCAAGATTACTGCACTCGTTTCAATAACCAGTACAATGCAATGCCAACTGAAATCAAACCTCTGCAAGGTTTGGCATTGATAAAATTCCCTAATGGTTTCGATTCTGACATGTCATACAAACTAAGGGAAAGAAATTATACCACCCTGGAAGACATGTAGAAAAGTGCTATAAGTGTGGAGGCCAATTAGTTGGCAAAAAGGGCACGTCAGAGGTCAGAGAGGAGAGTCACAATTAAAGAAGAACCTTCCAAATCCACCTCTGATTCCAAATTGGAATCTTTGGCAAGATAAATGGAAAGAAAGAAGGAAAGACTTACTCTGTAAGACAGAAATCCTCCGAGAGAAAATCCACCAGCTCCTCAGGTTCGAAACCCTAAACTTAGGAGAAACCCCCCTCAAATCAGACAGAGAGATACTAGGGATCAAAGAGAGCAGAGAGGTCCAGATCAGCAGATCAAACCTCCCCTACAAGAAAATTATGCTTATGAAGGAGAGAAAATAATCGAAGAACTGGAGGATACTCACATAAATATCATGGGCATTCACAATAACGAAGTTATTTTCCTTACCCAAGAAGAGAAAGAACTTTTTCTTCTCAATCAAACAAAAGTAAGTGAAGAAGCTGAAGATGCAGAATAACAGGCATTTGAAAATGCCATTTTGGAGGTACACCGATAGTACAATCTGCGGAGTAAAAAGACAGAGGGGAGTTCCCCAAAAAAGACGATTGAAATGAAGAAGGTAGTCGAAACCAAGAAGGACTCTGAGCCATCTACCGAGAAGATTCCTGACAAGAGTACTATCGAAGTTCCTGTGAAGAAAAACATTACTATTCTAAAAAGATCGTCACAGCCCGAGGTTTCACCTACTACTCCACCCAGTAATTCTGGCCAGAAGAGTGTGGCAGACAAACTAGAATTGATGAGCCAAGGCAGAGCTCCTACACCTTTCATCCTTGAGGGGGAATTGGCCAAAGTAAAAATTCCAATCCCACTTTCTGAGTTAATGAACAAAGACATTTATCATTCACAGGTGATTAATGCACTAACCATTGAACCTGACATAGGCACAAAGGCC
>JZKD02S1077009.1:0-13177 GCA_000966675.3 Picea glauca
GAAGTCTCAGAGTTCCGAAGTTCTAGACTCCGGGAGTAAGACTTCGTCGAAGTACTTACATTGTCCTTCCACTAGTTGATCGAACAATTAGGAAGGGTCCCCAACAGATCCTTATATCAATGTCTCACATTGCTCCAAAATTATTCCCCATGATCTAACGGTTGGCAATATTTTTCCACTTCGGGGATTCGCAAGTTCATAACCCTTATCATTCTTAACCCTTCGATTCCCCGAAGGATTAACTGTCGAAGGGTTCATAAAGTGGGGATGACTACTTACTGTCGATTAATGATACCACTTACTCTATCCTTCCACTATAGTCGATCTAATGTTCGAGAAGGGTCAAAAAGGATCCTTATATCTACAGCTCATGTTACTTCATGACTTCGACATTTGGGGATTCCATCCATTTAACACTTTTTCACTCCCGGAGTAGGTCAATGTCGAATTTCACAGTAGCGTATATCTAACGGTCAGGAAAGATCTTGGTGTTTCTTGGATCGACGACTCACGTAACTTCACAGCCGAGAAGCTAGTCAGGGTTTAATGATAAAGAGGATCTCACAACAAAAGATAGGAAACCGCCAGTTGTCCATCAAATTTCTGGTCACCGTTTCGACAGGTTTCCTTCGGCGGGATTTTAATGTTGTGAGGTTCCAACATCCCAAATTCCTGTACCTCTGAAGTTTCGAAGCCTAGAGGGCTTAGATATCTTTTTTCATAGCGTAGGGTTCTAGGTTCCTAGTCATATGGGGCTTTGACAAGCCCCTGAGGGCTACACTCTTAGATCTTATCCGATATTTGGTTAAGGTCACGAACTTGAGCCTGCAGTAACTAGGGAGAATGGTTTGAAGGAAGCACCTTTCACTTTAGAATCTAAATCCTGTAACAGGACAATGGTCATTCTAAGGGATTGACATGTTAGGAGTTATCCCATAGAGTCTACCCAAGCTCTGTATTTCCAGGTTTGGTCCCTAGATATTCCCTTGAGGACTTTCCAACCAACATGGGGGTCAAAGTCTTATTCTCCCAAATTCATTTAAAACTCATTACTAACAATTCTCCTTCTCTAAACAGAGGTAGGCAGAAAACCATATACAAAATATAATATTCAAGCTTTTCTTCCAATTTACCAAGCCGCTAGGCCATCAAAGCCACAAATTCTACCATTCAAGCAAGGTAAAATATTTTTTTATCATTTATCTCAAGAAAAAAATGCATATTACAACAAAACATCCAAGACAACATAAAAACTGAGAGTCACACTTATCTAAAATTGGAAATTAGTTGGCAACTGTTGAAAGGGGTTCCCTTTTCCACCCAACCATAGAAACCATTTCTCTTGGAGTATTCCTCCACTGGCCACCCCCTAGCTAGATCATGATGCCATGAGAGTGAGTCTACTTGATCTCAGCAACAACAAGGGACAAAGGTTACTATCATTTTCCCACAAGAACCTACCAGTCCAGTTTTCCATCCACCAAGCAAGGGAGTCTACTAGGATTATTCCCTCAATCACTACAACTTCATTTATCAGCTTGATTAGAAAACATTGTCCAATCACTCCTGTAACCAGAACAAATTAGTTCTCAGTTCTCTTCCTCGTAACCAGATATCCTTGCGCACTCTCTCTTCTTCTCTATTGGTCCCCAGACTCATTCATGTGTCCTATTCCTCTTATTTTCTCATGATTTTTCCTTGTCTCTTTCCTTCTTCAACAATATTTCGTGGGTCAAATACCCCAATTTGTGGGTCAACCCATAATCCTCTAGATGGGTAATTGTCTTCCTATGCTTTTGAGGAAAGGAAGTTCTAATAGAACCCCCATTCCCTTTCATAATTATGGGAAGATGATAGTTCAACTACCAACCTCCTCCATTAACTACAATTCTAGAAAAATGGGCAATCTAGATTTATCTTGAATTTTAAATTGGCAAGGGAAATTTCCTCATTTTTTCCTTCTCATAGCATCATAACCTATGCAGGAAATCCCCTTTAGCAGTTGTTCAACATTTTCCTTTTTGCATTAATAACGTAAATATTTTCATCATAACAGGTATGTCCATAGTATTTTAGCAACATATAATTGTGTTTACAGGCTGGGGGAAATAGGGGTGTTACAATCCTCTAGTCCCATTTAAAGGAACACCTCCCTCGGTGTTCATTGCATCTCAACAACACTAGGCATTTCTTCTTCTTTTAGCTACTTCAACAACGTTTTTCCTCTTTCTTGGTCTAGTCCATTCCAGACTCTTAGCCTTTGTCACATGCCTACAATAATTTCAAGCAACAAGCATATTAATCACAATTACATGCAAAAACATTTTAATGTTGTTCAGAACTCAAGAGGAAATATTCAAAGATCAACACAATACTTATATGTGCAATTTCATGGACCTGCATCTAGTTGGTTGTCTTACTAACTTGGCCCATTATTTTCCTTGACATACCCATTATGTGCATGATCCCAACTAGTAGTTTACAATAATTATTGAAGTCACCTCTTCCTTGCGGTCACTCACCCTCTAGGCCCAGGCTCAGGCATCCTTTTCTCTGCTATACAGTCCCTTAAGCGATCCATCTTTCCTTGCCAAGGATTTCTTGCACAAGAAGAGTTTTAGAGACTTCATCAAGTCTTACACTCGAGGCGTCCCTCTAAATTTCTCTGTCGAGGCATCCCTTCAGACTTTTTTACAACAACACAATGTATTTTATGGTGATAATGGCTTATCGCAGGGTTCTCATGTCACAACAATAGAATGTTTCCATGTTTTCCATCTTGACAACCATTCTTTGTCCCTCTAGGAAAAATCTTTCATCTCACCTGTAACACATGAATACAGTAACCATGAGATGTTATCATCAATTCCAATTCAAGAAATTTCTTGCAAATATGTCACCCACAGATTTCCAAATTCCACATTTTATTTTCAGATGTGTTCCACACAGGAACTAGATTCACAAGTATGATTTTTTCCTTCCCATAGTAGTTTGGCTCAGCAAGAATTGGTCTTCCTTATGGGATTACTTCTAATTCCATATCCAAGACTCTTCTTCCTGCAACTCCAGATTCACATAGCCAAACCAATTTTTAGTTCTCGTGCACATTATATCTTCAAAATTGTGCATACTAACAGTCAAATCATTTTCATTTATTCAATGGTACAAAGAAAAAGGAAATATCATTATTTATGCATGCGTCATTTCAGCGTACCAAATTTTCCAAAAGAAATTCAAATATCAAATGACTTTAGTAATTGTGTCAATGTCCATGGCCACATTCATACCCAATGCACCCTTGCATTGATTTCAAGTTTTCCAATTTTTATGACAATCACTTTGCCATGGTGTGTGGGATCTCAACCAACCTCTTCACCATAAGGATTATTCATTATTGTTTGTTATTACAACAGGATTGTGCTTCCTACTACAAATTTATCATGTCCTCTATTTAACATATTATAGTATGAAACCCAAGTTTCATATGGTTGCATCTAAACACTTTTTTTCCCTTACTGGTAGCCAATAGTGTGAATACTCATGGCCACCAATTTCCTATGAGCACCTTTGTTCTTAATCACTCTTGATTGGTGAATGTATTTGTGACACTTGTTCATGAATTTTCTTACAGGGATTCCAATCATCCTTGACTACTAGAGTTTCCTTTCTCTATTCTTTAGGTTCCTTTCCTGAATCATACCCTACTTGGGTATCAATGGCATCCAAAATCCACTCAAATTAAACTATACACCATTAAAATAATAAAATATTTCAGAAGGGATTCTTACCCTTGATCCCTTCATACCTTATGCCTCATAGGCATGAACATTTTTATACTTGTTATGGCTTCCAACACCCCTTTTCTATTTTTTACCTCATTAGTGGTGCTCCATGGGGATTCCAAAGTCCCTTCAAAATATTTCAACAACAACCTTATTGCATTTATCCTTTACCAAAGGTTGTCTACCATTGGCACCTATCCTTTCCCAACAGCTCCAATCATTTCCTACACAAAAAATTCATTATCACGTTCAAAATCATGTCAGTTGTCCTGTTAATTAAAATGCATGTATTTAAATCAGTAAAACATTTTCAGATATGCCCCAATATATATATATGCATTGTATTACATTACCCTCAAATTTTGTGAGTGCAATCACAATCAAATTTTCAATTGTCTCTACAGTTATATTGCTATCAACATTCTAATGCCAAAAACATTTACATGTATCCGCATATCAGTTTCTCATCCCAAAGAAACATAATAATAAAAAAATAAAGGATTAAAGAGACTCTTCCCTTTGTCCAATATCCTCCTACACAGTCTGGAACTTTTCATTTCAGCTGAGATATCATGGCTCAACCAAGCCTGATAATTTAAACATACTTTATTTTTTTATTTTCCTTTCACCAGTTGTACTTGTTTCCACAACTATTCTTTTAAGGATCACAACTCTGTTCACAACAAATTATGAACCCGTGCATTATGCACTTTACCATTTGGCCATCAAAATGGTCAATGTTCATTGTTAGTATTCCATTCATGCATTATGTTTTAGAATGTAATACAAGATCCTTATATAGATAGGCTTGCATCCCACTACCTAATTCTCAAAAATCATCAAGGTTGTGACTTTGTTCTCCTAACAACATCTTTACACAGATCCTCCATAGGGAACTCCTTCATCATGCAACTCTTTCTTTGCACACCCATCACTATCTGGAGTGGCCTTAGCTTCATTATTTCATAGGTTTACTCAAAATTCCATAAGGGATATAAACATGCATCTTTATTATGCAACCAGATTATTCATCCACACATGTTCATTGTTATGTTAACTTACATTCATAATGCACTTACCTACATGCATCATCATAAGTCTATGTGTGTGTACCATAGGCATACTCTACATCTCACATGCATATTTACTTTAAAATCATTTCACTCCTGATGGTTCACAATCATTCTCATGCAATCCAAAAAAGGCATAATCATGTTTCCCTTTTATCATGACAACAGAGCATTCATGCTCATTTATTCTTTCAACACTTTACTCTAGTTTTTCCTGAGGAAATGGGACACATCCTCCTCAAGTTATTATTCCATCGATATAATTAGACCCTCCAACATAGGGTTAACCATGCATCCATGGAATTGCTCAGATATGGAAAGTACACATCTTTCCTCACATCCTACTTGATCAGGCAATCATATTATACTTTTAGCATACATATACTCATACATTATACGTGTGCATCACTTGCACATTTTATATCATTCATTCATATCTATTTGGTCTTAATATCGGTCTTCATACTGGGAAACCTTATAACGCATTCCTTCCATGCACTCAAGCATATACAAACATAGATAAATATTCAACATGCAAGTTCATTTCTTGCACCTTTTTCCATGTCATTCACACACATGGACATTTCAAACTTCCTTATCCTTCCTCCCAAAGATCTTACAACCATTATTATGAAAAGTCTCATAGGATTACTCAACACCATGTTTCCCTCTCAATTGAGAGTTTACAGTCATTCACATGATATTCACATGTAAAGTCTCACAAACATATTCATAACTATGTTTCCCTTTCCATAAGACAACAACTAGCAAGAAAAACACTCTTTCCTCAACTACTATAAAATTATTCAACAACCCAGAAATACCATCTAGGAAATTCCAACACTGCCCAAGGCAACAAGATAAATATTCAAGCTTCTCTTCATGCCTAAAACCATTCTTGGTCAACATACCTTTTTATCAAGGTAATCCTTTCCCAGATCCCCTCTCACTACAACTTGAGCACACCAAGCCATATCTATATGCCTACCATTCACCTCTAGATGTCAATCTGACCCATTGGTCATCTAGAAATTCCCTAACACTTTCTTTACCACATTCAGGACCAACATTTCATTAACCATTCTACCTTATCCTAATAAGGTAATATGTAATCAACATCATCAACATTTTAAATCCAATGAAAAACTGTAACAAGTATATATATATGCATGTTATATGCATGCTCAATATTTTCCATACGCATTTTATCATATCCTCATCCACCAAAAATTTCACCTATGCCTGCAATGAAGACATATTCCACTTGCTTACCTCTTGCATAGAAACTCCCTTAAGTTATTAGGGATATACACTCCCTTATTAGGGATATACACTCCCTTAGCATATCCATGAGCTCCTGAACTTTCTCATGTCACTTTATGTCTTTCATGAAGGTTATTCTCAGTCCATAAGACTCCTTTTTATTTTGAAAAAAGGGGATTATCCCAATAGCATGTTTTCAATTATGATAGGTCAAGTAAGTTGACCTCACATATTTCCATAAGGCCTCTAGTCATGGGGAATTATACTTACAAGGCCTAATATCTTATTTAAGAAGCAATTGTAATTACCAGAGGCTTCAGAACCCCACATTCCTAGGATACCTTGCAACCTATTTAGTCTATTTTCTCCCTGGACTCAAGTATCCCCATAACAGGTTTATTCCATTCACATCCAAGTATTTTTATTAGTGTATATCAACATAATCCCACTCATGTAGGAGTGGCTATAATTCCCCAAAATAAACGATATGATTCTTCTGCTACAATCCAACACATTTCAATTTTGTTTTGTTGAGTAAATTCCCAACAAAATTTCAATCTGCAATCCTTCTCCTCGAGGAGATTATGCAAATAATCTCCTTGCGACAGTAAACAGTTTCAACAAGCTTGTCGTAGCCTTGGTAAGCTAGTATTGTGATTTTTCTTTGGCCCATCTAAGCCTGGTGTTTGAATCATGCTCTAATAAATAGGGTAGGGTAGGATGCCCTCCCCCTTAAACGTTTTCTAAGAAAATTTATTCGACTCTTTCATCACCCCAAGCAGGCCAAGTCTTGTTGCCTGCTCTGATACCACTATGTCACACATTCAACCCCTAATTACCCTTTTAAGTGATTGAGTATAAATTTTTCACCTTCCTACAAATTCTCTAAGTTCCTCGAACAAGGGCACCATTCCCTTATTCTCTCCAAGATCTTTCCAAAGAATATAAACTCATCCAAAACCGAATTCTCAGTCAAAATTTATGGCTCCCTGAACTTATCGGGTATCATTGGTCAAAGGCCACATGGCTCCACCACATTCGTACCATCCCACCTAAAAATGACTCGACCTCGGTCGTCATCCTTTAGTGATGACATGGCCATTGGAGGGGCAGTTGCAGGGGATATGTGTCGGTCTTTGCAAATATCAAGCCTTCGGCCCTCCATCATTCTTGTAAAGGTATTCAACATCTCCGGAGACCCGAATTCTCGAAGTCTCCTTTTACTCCAAAATATATGGTGGGGATCGATCCACCCTTAGATCCGACAATTGATAATTGTCCGCACTTAACACAAGGTTTAGAATTGACAAGGGGTGGGGGTCCCACACCTAACTTGTGACCACTCCCACGATGTCATGTGGAAATATCCAGGCATGCCACATCATCATGGTGTATGTGAGCCCATTCAATTGGAACTGGATGCTACAACAAGGGAAATTTAGCGCTTCGATGCTTAACACATTCTCCTATATCCTCGAATCTCCTAGAGTCTCAGAGTTCCAAAGATTCTGGAATTCCTCTCCACATACTTCGTCCTTTGATGCTTTGACATTTGGCTTGAGCACCAACATGTCAAATCTCTTAGGGCCCCAAAGTCTTGGATTTTCGAAGTTATGGACTCTCAGAGTAAGACTTCGCCGAAGTACTTACATTTTCCTTCCACTAGTTGATCGAACAGTTGGGAAGGGTCCCCAAAAAATCCTTATATCAACAACTCACATTGCTACCGAATTATTCCCTAGGATCTAATGGTTGGCCGGATTTCGCCACTTTGGGGATTCGCGAGTTCGTAACCCTTATCGTTCTTAACCCTTCAATTCCTTAAAGGATTACCTGTCGAAGGGGTCATAAACTGGGGATGACTGCTTACTGTCAGTTAATGATACCACTATACTCGATCTAATGGTCGAGAAGGGTCCTGAAGGATCCTTAGATCTATGACTCATGTTACTTCATGACTTCAACATTCAGGGATTCCAACCATTTAACACCTTTTCACTCCCAGAGTAGGTCAATGTCGAATTTGATGGTAGCGTATATCCAACAATCAGGAAAGATCCCAATGTTTCTTGGATCGATGGCTCACGTAATTTCACGGTTGAGAAGTTGGTCAGGGTTTAACGATAAAGCGAATCTCATAGCAACGGATAGGAAACCGCCAATTGTCAGTCAATCGTTTGATCATCATTTCGATAGGTTTCCTTTAGTGGGATTTGAATGTTGTGAGGTTCCAACATCCGAAAGTCCCAAATCTCTGAAGTCCCGAAGCCTAAAAGGATTAGCTCCCTTTTTGTGTAGTGCAGGGTTCCAGGGTCCTGGTCATATGGGGCTTTGACAAGCCCTCGAGGGCTACACTCTCAAATCTTATCTGAGATTTGGTTAAGTTCATGGACTTTACTTTGCTGTCACTAGGGAGAATGGTTTAAAGGAAGCTCCTTTCACTTCAAAATACAAATCCTGTAACGGGACAACGACAATTCTAAGGGATTGGCAGGTTCAGAGTTATCCCATAGAGTCTGCCCCGACTCTATATTTCCAGGTTTGGTCCCTAGATATTCCCTTGAGGACTTTCCAACCAACACAGGGGTCAAAGTATTACGCTTCCAAATTCATTTAAAACTCATTACTAACAATTATCCTTCTCTAAATAGAGGTAGGAAGAAAACCATCTACAAAATATGATATTCAAGCTTTGCTTCCAATTTCCCAAGCCGCTAGGCCATCAGAGCCATGAATTCTACCATTCAAGAAAGGTAAGAAAATTTCCCATCATCTATCTAAAGAACAAAATGCATATTACAACAAAACAACCAAGACAACATAAAAAATCAGAGTCACACTTATCTAAAATTGGAAATTAGTTGGTAATTGCTGAAAGGGGTTCCCCTTTTCACCCAACCATAGGCACAATTGCTCTTGGAGTATTCCTCCACTAGCCACCCCCTAGCTAGATCATGATGCCATGAGAGGGATTATGCTTGATCTTAGCAACAACAAAGGAAAAATGTTACTATACTTTTCCCACAAGAACCTGGCAGTCCAATTTTCCATCCACCAAGCAAGAGAGTCTACTTGGATTGTTCACTCAATCACTGCAACTTTGTTTATAAGCTTGATTATAAAACATTGTCCAAACACTCCTGTAACCAAAACAAATTAGTTATCAGTTCTTTTCCTCATAACCAGAGAGCCTCACACACGCTCTCTTCTTCTCTATTGGTCCTCGGACCCATTCGTGTGTCCTCTTCCTCTTCTATGCTCATGATTTTTCCTTGTCTCTTTCCTTCTTCAACAATATTTTGTGGGTCAAATTCCCTAATTCATGGGTCAACCCATAATTCTCTAGATGGGTACTTTTCTTCCTATGCTTCTGAGCAAAGGCAGTTTTGGTACAGCCCCCATTCCCTTTCATAATTGTGGGAAGACGATAGTTCAACTACCAACCTCCTCCATTAACTACAATTCTAGAAAAATGGGCAATCTGGATTTTTCTTGAATTTTAAATTGGCAAGGGAAATTTCCTCACTATTTCCTTCTCATAGAATCATAACCTATGTAGGCAATCCCCTTCAACAGTTGTTCAACATTTTCCTTTTTACATTAATAATGTAAATATTTTCATCATAACAGGTCTATCCATAGTATTTTAGAAAAATATAATTATTTTTATAGGCTGGGGAAAACAAGGGTGTTACAGGGTGAGCTCTTTTGCACCCAACCATAGGATTGGTTGTAGTATTCCTCGCTACTATTGACCACCCCCATGCTAAATCATGATACCACCAGGGAAACTTAGACTTCTCAAGGAAGTTGATGGATGTGAAGGCCACTCTCCCTCATAATCAATCATCAACAGAAACCCCTTCCTACCCACCAAGCTAGGGATTCCACTAACTTCTCAGATGCCTTCCTAGTTGGATTACCTCGGCACAAGGAATTCCCTTCACTACCTCTGCAATCCCTCAGTTCCCTCCCCTCTTAGTGTTATTTCATTTTCAAAAAGAATTAATTCAAGCATCAAAAACATGTTATAGTTAATAACATATGCATCAAATACAAAGAAAATTATGAAACTATTATAATCAAAACATCATGATAATATAACCTCTCTCATCTAGTGGCTCAGGTGTAGTGAATAAAAGGTTGAAACACCCCTTCCAATCCATTTCTGCATATGGACACTACACAAGATGGAGGATCTTATTATCCTTAATATCTAACATAGAAATGACATCCTCACCCACTGTCTTAACGATAACTTTGATTGACATGTCTTGGGAAATAGTCTTGGGAAACATCTAGTCTCACATGTGCATATAAGCATCAATCATCTTCCTAGGAGGGTGGTGGTCAAATGATGGTTGAGTCACAAGAAACCTATCAAAAAATAAACAAAATATATCTAAAGCAAAGGGGAAGAGTTGCTTCCCCTCCGACACACTACAATATATATCTAAAGAAATACAAAATTATTGTAGTAAAATAGTGAAACACCTTATCAATATGGGTCATTGAACAAACCTATCTATTTCATACTTCATAGGGAAGCTAATGCACTTCCCATTAGTAGTATGGTGTGTTCATGTGGTGATGATAAGCCACAAGAACCTAACCTCCTCAACTCCAAAAGAATGTAAGCATCAGTGTCCCCCAACAATATAGAAGTCTTTGGGGTCAATAATCATTGGACTAACATATTATTCATTGGACTAACATATTATTGGACATATTCCAATTGACTCTCTCTTGCAATAGTAAGAAACAAATACGGGAAATGGGGAAAATATGCCCCCTCCTAAGTAGGTTGATGATGAAATAAGTGTCCTCCTTTATGGGTTGGTACCACAAATCAAACCCAACCCCAAAAGTTCATCTACCATGATCTCAACAATGGATCAACAAAAAAAAAAAACTCAATATTCTCCTTGAGGAAATTATCCTCCTCAATAAACTTGAATAGGCCAACATCCCTCAAAATGAGGTGAGTCTCAATAATAATCAGATGAGGAAACACATCCTTCTCCCTTTCCTAAAACTCCTAAACATGTATGCATGAAATTATACATATTAACTTGTTGATGTTATGTCCATGTTTGATTGATACATACCTCATTAAGAAGATATAGATATAGTATATGCATTCTAAGCTATATTACCATTCATAACTATATTTATTCAATATTGAATTTTAAATTTGGTACTTTAAAAATGATTAAAACACCCAAGTTCACCTTTTTCTCACACCACATAGTCTACAATGTTATACACTTATACACAAATACATGTGCACTCCTATGAATAAAAACACTCTAAAGTCATTATTTCTAGTCCATGTCAATGCACCCATGAGAGTGAGGCATGTGCCCCGCCAATGTGGTGTGCTAAGTATGTCTAATAACATCATAAACGGTGCACTATCACCAATGCATTAATTCACATAATAAATCGAAAAAAAAAAATAATGAATTCACCAGTGGGTCTTATGTTTAGCAACGGGCATTAAATAATCCCTAACACCAAACAACAATGGTGTTATTCCATGTGAGTAAACCGCATATCGTAGGCACATACAAATTTGTCAATTTGACGCTCCAATGTAAGAGGGTAGCATTGTTGACAACGTGTTCATTCATCTAGCCACACACCAACATCATAAGGCCCACCTACATATTTAACCCTATCATGGTGTACCTAGTAGGGTTATGCATTTGTGAGTTTATAGTTTTAGCGAGCGCCATAATGTAACTATGAGATAGACTCTTTTATAAAATTCAAGTTTTTTTACTTAAGCGTCGTTCCTTGTATCGAGATGCACATATGCATTTGTATATTTAGTGTGTATTACATGGTAATTGTTTTATAAAAGAGATTCGTTATTTTAAAAATGATTCGTCCAAATTTCGTCCAAATTTTATAGGATAAAATTATTTTATCTTAAAAATCGCCAAAATTTTATAAAAACTATATAAAATACTTAGAAATTTGAATATTTTTATAAAAAATCGTCAATCATTTATAGTTAGCATATGAAGGATTAGTAACATTCGCCAAGGTTTCTAAATTTTAAAATAAATTTCCATCTTTAAAATCATCCCTGATTGGAAACATCATATTACTAAGATTCTATATGAAAGGAAAACACTATGAAGTGGGAGCAAGCAAATTTAAAGAGAAAAAACAATGAGAAATTTGTTTAATTTATTTACATCCATGTATACAATGCCTTTGGAAATAAACAGTGAACACACCATCCCTAATTACTAAAATGACAATAGACAAAAGACAAGAGCAAGAAATGTCAAAGGATTTTTAAAAACCATAGAATGTAGGTGCATTATCATACATTATGTGAAGTAGCATAGCGTGCAATGGAAACGATTTTGAATACTAAGCATATTGATGTTGGAAAGACATGTATATATTGTATGAACTTTGAAGATTTTTTATTCTATTGTTGTCAGTGGTTACTCTTAGGGATACTTATGTGAAGTAACATAGTGTGCAATGACAACGATTTTGAATACTAAACACATTGGTGTTGGAAAGACATATATATATTGTATGAACTTTGAAGACTACTCTTAAGTTACTAATAGAGATACATTCTATTGTTGTCTGTGGTTACTCTTAAATATACACTATTATATACAAAATAAAGATAAGAAACACCATAGCTTGGTTGAGACTCTCCATATAAAAATAAATTATTTTTTGATTTTAAAATAAAAGAAACACTATAGTGTTTTGGAAGAAACTAAAAATCAAAAAGTGTAATAAGATACCTTTACGAAAACTGCACAATCCAAATTTGTAATGGAAGAAATCCAATTTTCTATTCTAAGTTTTTTTTTTTTTCTTTTCAACGAAAAAATACGCTTTATATTCAAAAGGATATAAAAGTGTACAGAGCAAAAGTGGCTGGTCTATCGCTGGAAAAAACAAGATGTTATGCCTATGACAATAAAAAACAATCCAAGCAGATCAAAGATGTAACAAGTCACAACAGGTCCAATGTCTATCCTTATGGTGGGCATCCTTCAAGGCAAGTGACTCTCAAAGAAG
>JZKD02S1077031.1:0-13177 GCA_000966675.3 Picea glauca
ATCAAAGCTATTAAAGAAGTCAGAACCATCAAGAGGTTTTTTCCATCTTTGTTTGGAAATGATGTTGGTAACGTCCGTACAGTGGAGCCTGCAAAGAATGTGTGTGAGGTGAAAGCCAAAGTCCATAGAGAAATCGAGGCAGAGGGCACTCCTTATACACACGTCTCTAGCAATAGTTTTGCAGGGTATTTCCTTGCTAGCCAGAAGGATATCAAGTTTATGAGTATTTTTCATTTTAAAGTATGGTGGGCTACCATGTTGTCGGGTCGAAATGGATCAGACCTGCAAATAGAGACCCAGTTGATTATTCTACATATTGAAGACATAGGTTCATATGTGTTGATCCTGCCTATTATTATTGACGGAAAATTCAGAGCAGCTCTCCATCCTGGAGTAGATGACAACATAGTTGTGGATGTTGAGAGTGGGTCAAGCCTCATCCAGGGCTCCATCTTCAAGGCCTATGTTTATGTTCATATGAATGGTAATACTTTCGACTTGATGAGAGAAGCATATACCACCATGAGATTCCATCTTGGCACGTTCAGATTGCTGGAAGAGAAGAGGGTCCTTGATATAGTTGACAGATTTGGATGGTGTACTTGGGATGCATTTTATTTGAATGATGATACTATTGGTGTTTGGAAGGGAGTGAAGGAGTTTGTATATGGTGGGTGCCCTCCCAGGTTTCTCATGGTTGATTATGGATGGCAGAGTATCAATTTCGATAGCCAGAAGAAGCCTCTGGAAGGTGCCAAAGATCTTGTCCTTGGAGGATCTCAGATGACAGGTAGGATATATAGATTTGAGGAGTGTGATAAGTTCAAAACATATAGAGAAAGCACTATGAGGAGGCCTGATGCTCCCAAATATGATCAGGAGAATATATCTATATAGGTAATTTGAAATGGCTATAGACATAAAATTTCAACATATGATCTAGTCATTGGGGTCCTAGTGCATTTATCGATTGGGAATCAAGTGCCTGCAGATGGGCTATTTGTATCTGGTTTTTCATTTCTTATAGACGAGTCAAGCCTAACAGGTGAGAGTGATCTTGTAAATGTGAATAAAGAGAATCCCTTCCCCTTATCAAGAACAAAGGTCCAAGATGGTTCTGGCAGGATGTTGGTTACAACAGTAGGCATGAGGACTGAATGGGGAAAATTGATGGCAACCCTGAGTGAAGGCGGTGTTGATGAAACTCCACT
Source organism: Picea glauca (assembly GCA_000966675.3). Taxonomy (NCBI): domain Eukaryota; kingdom Viridiplantae; phylum Streptophyta; class Pinopsida; order Pinales; family Pinaceae; genus Picea; species Picea glauca. The sequence continues at coordinate 1,212 of JZKD02S1077031.1, forward strand.
ATAGGTCAAGATCAATGGTGTAGGCCATTATTACATTTGCAGTATTAACAAAAGGATTGATTGGAAAGAAGATAAGCAGTGGCCAACTGTGGAAATGGTCCGAAAATGACTTTATGGAAATTTTAGACTTCTTTTCTATAGCAGTGACTATTGTTGTGGTTGCAGTTCCAGAGGGACTTCCCTTGGCCATGACTCTCAGCCTTACCTTTTCCATGAAGAAAATGATGAATGATCGATCACTTGTTCACAATCTTGTAGCTTGTGAAACAATGGGGTATGCAACATGCATTTGTAGTGATATAACTGGCACAGTAGCAACAAACCATATGACCATCGTGAAACTATGGATGTGCAGCAGTGTCAAGGAAATTTACAATGCTGAGGAAGATTAGAAGGTGATTACTGAAACCTTTGAGAGTGTGTCCAAAATGTTGATGCAGTCAATTTTTCAAAATACCACTGGTGAAGTAGTGACAGACAAGGATTGAATTTTCCATCCATGTTTCCACATTTCAAAACATATATTGGTTTTTCACTATCAGATCCAGATATTCAAGTGACATAGATATCAGAAGATCCATGTGGAACAGTTATGAAAATTGAGACTACTCAGGTGGAAGGAGGTGGAAAAATATCCCAACGTTTAGGCATTGATTGAACCATATGGTAGACAGGGAATTCAGTTACAGGGAACACATGGCAGCAGTTAGAGCATCGATCCTCCAACTGACAGCAAATATCCAACAACCTCAAGCATTCAATGACTTCTACATTCATTTTTTTTTTATGCTATTAGAGTTGATTCGCCAAAAAATCTTAAACAACCTCCAGTATGCCAGATGTCGAAGCAGCAGTTACCAAATTTAGTTTCCCTCTAATTTACTGTTGGTTTGTTTTAGGAGACAATTTACAGATGTCATGCATGATTGTAATTGCTTTCTATTTTTAGAAAGCAGAGATAGACCTCGAGTCTTGGGAAAGACTGAGAGATTTTTCTTATTTATGCAGATGTAAAAGTGTGAGGGGGTTCGACCTGAAGGGTTTAATTTTCTTTGTTGGACTGGGGTCCTGGCTTTTTCAGGAGTATTTTTTTTAATCTTTAGATGACCGATTAGTAATAGACATGTTGTTTACAGGATTCCTGTGCGGAGGTGTTTGTGGCATTTCCCTTCTTTGTTAAGTGTTTTCTTGTTATCATTACACTTTTTTTCAATTTATTATTGTCAGAAGATAGTAACAGAGCATAATTTATTGGCAAAATACTCTACATCTATTCTTTTGATAATATTTATGTTAATCTTCTAAAAATCTCAGTTAAGGAATTCTTAGATGCTCCTTTGCTTGGATTTTTCCTCCCCTAGTTCTTCCTCAAATTGACACCATCAAAACTTAATTCAATCCAACATTTCTGCTACCTTTCCCTGTGTAATAACTTTGTCTACATATGAGAGTGAATCCCATATTTAAGCGCAGACCCCATTTTCCCAATGGCCCTCCTTGATGTCCCAAACAACCATTTAAAAACCCCAACCCCATACTTTCATAGCTAGCCTAATATCTATCCTATTACAAACCATGTTAAATCAAAAAGAGAGATCCCTCTCTGAGTCTTGGAGGGCTAGATCCAATACTCCAAGTGGTTCAAGGTTACCTCTGTGATTGTGTCCACAACCTTAGGCCAAATTATAGAGCGTTAACATTTTGGCGACTCCGCTGGGGAACTGAGCTTTCAAGTTCTCCATGAAAATATATCAAGTTCAGATTTGACTTCTGATGGTGAACAGAAGCCAAACACAGGAAGGTTGTACCATTCACCTGGCGACTCCGTTGTTCAAGATCCCAAGATTTAAAGTTCACAAGTGACTTCACTGCTGAAGAATCCAGATTTCAAAGCCTTGATGATGCTTCAAGATGACAGGGTATGTGGTGAATCCTCTATGTCCTGAAGATTTAAAAGAATTCATAAATGAGTTAGCAGAATTTCACATTGACGAAGACTTTTTAACAATTGTGTTTCGTATTTTGGACTCGAGCAAATTTTCTCCTAAAAGTAAAATTTGTTTTCTTGAGCTATTTATTGAAAAGTTCGAAAATGATATTGAACTTTTGGATTCTCAAATTCAGTCATATAATTTCTGAGATCTCAAAGAATTATTGGAAAATATTCCTTCTCCAAAGCAAAAGGAAATTAAACTACCTGTTGATTTGTAGATTGATGATGATTATGTTTTCAAGTATAAGGCTGAAGTTGTAAATGCAAGGTTTAATTTTGAAGATGCAATTGATCAACTAGTCATAGAAGATCTAGGAACGAATATCATGAATCATGCTTTAATTGATCCTATAGAAGATTACATGGAGGTTAATGTTAGCTTGAGTTTTCAAACATGTATTCTCTATAACAACCAAATATGTCACCAGTTGCCAGTACATATTTCAGTTTCGATTTTCATCAAGAACGATGAGAAAACCCAATCATGGGATCAACTGCTGGGTTGGCTTCATTGGCACTTTTTCATTACCTGATTGAAGTAGTAATGGTTAGTAAAGTAGGGTAGGTACGAATGTGCCAATAATCTCAATAGGATGAACATGTTTTCTTTTTCGTCTCTTCATGTTTTTTTTTTCATTTTATAGTTTGGGGGCAGCCCAATGATCAGCTGGTCTGTGAAATTCAGAGTTCTATGGATTCTAGACATCTGCCTCGGAGCTATCTTCCCTAGGTGGAGCCTATGTTAGAACCCTATATAATAGGGGAATCGGTATTCCGACTCTATCTATCTATCTCAATCATTACTCTTTTGCTCATGACGCATAGTGAAGGCAGCAGAAAGCGCTCRATTMTGACCAAGCATAAGCCAAGAACCTGCACACGAACTTCGAAGCATGTTAAAATTMCGGTGCATTTTTAGCAAAAAAATTGTGAATTGGTTTGAATGGAAAAATTTAATTCTTGTGGGTAAATACAAAKCTTGGTTTATTAGCCAAAATTTGGTCTTTGAGCTAAAATTGGCCCCTCAGCCTTTATGYAGAGTTTTTGTCTTGTTTATCAAAATATAAATATTTTGACAATATTTTTAGCAAAAAATTATATTGGCCTAGGGCCAACCCATGAATACTCAACACCGAGGATAAGCACCATTTCATAAACCAACAACCAACACACAAGCCAGTGCCAATGCCAAACTCTAAAGCACAACCTTGGGCTCACTTCATCGGAAGACCATGTGACTGTTGACTCATGTAAACGCCAAAAGTTTAGTTTACCGCATGCATGTGGGATTAATTCCCAAAAATTTAAAAATAAAAACACAGAGTTACTCTGTGTGCCCAGGTGTCGACCAGAGTTTATGTGTCAAATAATGGCCAGGAGTTGATAGTCAATGTGTGCAGGTCCATCTTTTGATGCGCCATATGTAGTGGAGATCATGTGCCAAGGCGACTGCGCAGGTGTCTGAGGGATGTACCAGGTGTGATTTTTATTGATGAAGTCCATATGATTGACATTGAATGCTTCTCATTTTTGAATCGTGCTCTATAAAATGAAATAGCACCGATATTGGTTGTTGCAACAAATCATGGTATCACAAAAATCCGTGGAACAAATTACAAGTCCCCACATAGTATACTCATTGATCTCTTAGACTGCTTGCTCATCGTTTAGACATAGCCATATACAGAAGATGAGATGCACCAAATTCTTGATATCAGATGTGAAGAAATTGGACGTGGTAATCTCCATAGTTGGATCACTACAAAGAGAGAGCCAGGTCAATATTATCAAAGCTATTAAAGAAGTCAGAACCATCAAGAGGTTTTTTCCATCTGTGTTCAGAAATGATGTTGGTAATGTCCATACAATCGATCCTGCAAAGAATGTGTGTGAGGTTAAAGCCAAATTCCATAGAGAAATCGAGGCAGAGGGCATTCCTTATACACACGTCTCTAGCAATAGTTTTGCAGGGTATTTTCTTGCTATCCAGAAGGATATCAAGTTTATGAGTATTTTTCATTTTAAAGTATGGTGGGCTACCATGTTGTCGGGTCGAAATGGCTCGGACCTGCAAATCGAGACCCAGTTGATTCTTCTACATATTGAAGACATAAGTAAATATGTGCTGATCTTGCCTATAGTTTTGGGTGTTGAGAGTGGGTCAAGCCTCATCCAGGGCTCCAGCTTCAAGGCCTGTTTTTATGTTCATATGAATGGTAATCCTTTTGACTTGATGAGAGAAGCATATACCACCATGAGAGTCCATCTTGGCACCTTTAGATTGTTGGAAGAGAAGAGGGTCCTTGATATAGTTGACAGATTTGGATGGTGTACTTGGGATGCATTTTATTTGACTGATGATCCTGTCAGTGTTTGGCAGGGAGTGAAGGAGTTTGTATATGGTGGGTGCCCTCCTAGGTTTCTCATAGTTGATGATGGATGGCAGAGTATCAATTTCGATAGACAGAAAAAGCCTCTGGAAGGTGCCAAAGATCTTGTCCTTGGAGGATCTCAGATGACAGGAAGGATATACAAATTTGAGGAGTGTGATAAGTTGAAAACATATAGAGCGGGCACTATAAGGAGGCATGATGCTCCCAAATATGATCAGGAGAATATATCTATACAGGTAATTCGAAATGGCTATAGACAGAAAATTTCAATATATGATCTAGTCATTGGGGACCTAGTGCATTTATTGATTGGGGATCAAGTGCCTGCAGATGGGCTATTTGTATCTGGATTTTCTTTTCTTATAGATGAGTCAAGCCTAACAGGTGAGAGTGATCTTGTAAATGTGAATAAAGAGAATCCATTCACCTTATCAGGAACAAAGGTCCAAGATGGTTCTTGCAGGATGTTGGTGACAACAATAGGCGTGAGGACCGAATGGGGAAAATTGATGGCAACCCTGAGTGAAGGTGTTGTTGATGAAACTCCACTACAGGTCAATCTCAATGGTGTAGACCATTATTACATTTGTAGTATTAACAAAAGGATTGTTTGGAAGGAAGATAAGCAGTGGCCAACTATGGAAATGGTCCGAAAATGACTTTATGGAAATTTTGGACTTCTTTTCTATAGAAGTGACTATTGTTGTGGTTGCATTTCCAGAGGGACTTCCCTTGGATGTGAATCTAATACTTACCTTTTCCATGAAGAAAATGATGAATGATCGATCACTTGTTCACAATCTTGTAGCTTGTGAAATAATGGGATCTGCAACATGCATTTGTAGTGATAAAACTGGCACAGTAGCAACAAACCATATGACCATCGTGAAGCTATGGATGTGCGATAGTGTCAAGGAAATTCACAATTCTGAGGAAGCTAAGAAGGTGATGATTGAAACCTCAGAGAGTGTGTCCAAAATGTTGATGTATTCAATTTTTCAAAATACCAGTGGTGAAGTAGTGACACACAAGGATGGAATTTTCTAGCCATGTTTCCACATTTCAAAACATATATTGGTTTTTCACTATCATATCTAGATATTCGAGTGACATAGATATCAGCATATCCATGCGAAACAATTAGGAAAATTGAGACTACTCAGGTGGAAGGAGGTGGAAAAATATCCCAACGTTTAGGCATTGATTGAACCATATGGCAGACAGGGAATTCAGTTACAGGGAACACATGGCAGCGGTTAGAGAACTGATCCTCCAACTGGAAGCAAATCTCCAACAACCTCAAGCATTCAACGACTTTTGCATTCATTTGTTTTTGATGCTATTAGAGTCTATTCGCCAACAAATCTTAAACAACCTCCAGTATGCCAGATGTTGAAGAAGCAGTTACCAAATTTAGTTTCCTTCTAATTTACTGTTGGTTTGTTTTAGGAGACAATTTACAGATGTCATGCATGATTGTAACTGCTTTCTATTTTTAGAAAGTAGAGATAGACCTCGAGTCTTGGGAAAGACTAAGATATTTTTCTTATTTATGCATATGTAAAAGTGTGAGGGGTTTCGACCTGTGTGAAGGGGCTCGACCTGAAGGGTTTAATTTTCTTTGCTGGACTGGGGTCCTGGCTTTTTCAGGAGTATTTTCTATAATCTTTATATGACCGATCAGTAATAGACATGTTGTTTATAGGATTCCTATGCAGAGGTGTTGGTGGCGTTTCCCTTCTCTGTTAAGTGTTTTCATGTTATCATTACGCTTGTTTTCAATTTCTTATTGTCAGAAGATAGTAACAGAGAAGAATTTATTGGAAAAATACTCTGCATCTTTTCTTTTGATAATATTTATGTTACTTTTCTAAAAATATTAGTTAAGGAATTCTTAGTGGATCCTTTGCTTGGATTTTTCCTCCCCTAGTTCTTCCTCAAATTGATACCATCAAAACTTAATTCGATCCAACATTTCCTCTACCTTGCCCTGTGTAAGAAATTTGTCCAGATTTGAGAGTGAATCACATATTTAAGTGCAGACCCCATTTGCCCAATGGCTCTCCTTGTTGTCCCAAACAACCATTTAAAAACCCCAACCCCATACTTTCATAGCTAGTCTGATATATATCCTATTACAAACCAAGTTAAATTGAAAAGAGAGATCCCTCTCTGAGTTTTGGAGGGCTAGATCCAAGACTCTAAGTGGTTCGAGGTTACCTCTATGATTGCCTCCGCAGCCTTAGGCCAAATTACAGAGCGTTAACATAGTCTAAGCCATAGGAAAAGAAGGGTCATGGGAAGACAATGAAGGACACCGAAAAATGGTGCGATTTCCACAAATCCCCTAGAACAACACCGAGGAATGTCACTCAAAAAATTCATTGGGGGTTGAGATCAAAGACAAGGAGCTGAACCCTGATTCATAATCTGATTCTGAAAAATACTTCTAAAAGATAGATCATTGATGCAGACCCCACTACTATGGTCACGACCGCAACAATTCAAGTAGAAGAACCAACTGATTCTGAAGAGTGGGAGCGCTTTTTTCATTCACAGATGTGGTTGAAGGGGAACCCATTGCATTTTATTGTTGATAGTGGAAGCCATAATAACCTCATCTCACCAAAGGTCATCAAACAAGTGGGATCATGGAGAACACCACACCCGCAATCATAAAACATCAGGTGGATTTGCTAGGGATGAGATCTTTGTGTCAACCAACAATGTCGATTATCATACGACATCTATCCCTTCAAGGATGAGCTATTAAGTGATGTTCTCTTGGGACAACCATATATGTGGAGACACCATGTTGTTTATGAGTCTCAACCTCATAGTGTCCTTGTTTCTATGGGGGGTCATATCTATAGAATACTAGAGGTAGTTACGACTATTGTTCCACCTAAAAAGTGTCGCAAGGTAGTATGTCATATTGCAAAATTCAATTTCTTCACAATCTATTCAAAAGGGAAACAAAAGGACACTACAACCACTATAGCCTTACCCCAAGCACCTTATATCCAACAAAATAAGGTCGAAAAGGTTGCAAAAAAGAGCAAATATTCCTTATGCAAACCATCATCTCATGTAGCTTGACTTGTCGAACAACCTCAACCTGAACATGTTCGTTATAGACTTCCACAAACTGAGGAGCATGATGCTTCTAGCAAGGCAAGCAACTCACCAAGATTTAAATTCAACAAACTCTTTTTCATCTCCCCCAGACACTCAACACAATGGCGACCATTTCTTCCTAAGGAGGGAGGATTGATCTAGGTGGATATCGGTGGGCACCCACCTTTTCCAACTGGATCAAAATAGTTTTCTGGCCATTTTGGTAATTTACTAATTTTAGTAGTTTTTCGGTTCCTAAACTTCTGGAGTCATTTTGAGGCCCTAAACAACATTTTTTGGGAAAACATGGAGAAACATGGTAATTCCTTCGATGTTTCTCACAAAAAAATTGTAGTTCTCGGATATATATTTCTAACGAGGTATCGAGCGCCCCAAACGAAGGTCATATGCAAAAGTTACACCCCCGGGAAGTTGATGTATCAACTACCTCCATTGGGGCCCGCAAACCTTTTTTCTTCTCATCTTCTGGTGTTAGGGTTTTGGATTTTCCTTATGTTAAAAAGGCCCTTAGAGCCTCATTGTAATAATCATATTCTTGCGAATGTGAGTAGCTATCACATATCTTCTCAGAGATAAGCTGGCACCATTCTAGCTAGTATTTTACTCTATATTTGTACAATCTCTATACATTTATTTCATTAATAGAAATTGTTTATTATTGTATCTTTGTGTTTATGGTTGAATCTCTAATACATTTATGTTATATTATTGGATATCCACGATAGCTCTGTGCATTCTTTATTATATCTCCACTCTCATTTCATGCTGAAAATAATTCAAATCACTCTACCTCTTCCTCTTCCTCTAGGAAAAGAGTTTCTACCACCACTTTGTCTTTCTCAGGAACTTCCTCCTCTCTTAGAGTGACTATGTGGTTTCTCCGTCTCACCTTTGGGATTCTATGTCTTGTCATGGGAAACTCCTTTTCCTCTGTTCAATCTTCTACCTTTATTTTTTTGAGTTTGCTTTCTGGCCAACTTCTCCTCTGCTTTTAGCGCAATCTGATATGCATCCTCTACTACCCTTATTTTCATCATGTTGATTTCATCCTGGATTTCATATCTCAGGCTGTTGATGTATCTAGAAAAGTTTTCCTCATCTCTCTCCCTTTGCCCATCCCTAATGTTCAGCTTATAGAACTCCTCTATGTACTCCTTCACAATCATTCCTTTCTGTCTCAGGTTCTACAACCTCCTGAACAGATTTATCTGGTAGTCCTTGGGTATAAATTTATCCTTCATCTTGGCTATCATTCAATCCAAAATATTAATATTTTTTTTTCCTTTTCTCCTCCTATCATCTTGCGGTTCATCCCACTACAGTGTTGCATGTCCTTTTAACCTGGTGATAACGTGTTTCACCTTTTTCTCCTCATCAACATATTCATAGTCAAGATACTTGTCCATTTCCCATATCCATTAAACCAATTCTTCGATGTCCAAATTACCTTCATATATTGGGATGTCTATATTTTCTCTAGCTCCCAACTTAACAAGCATTNGATGAGATCTTTGTGTCAACCAACAATGTCGATTATCATACGACATCTATCCCTTCAAGGATGAGGTATTAAGTGATGTTCTCTTGGTACAACCATATATGTGGAGACACCATGTTGTTTATGAGTCTCAACCTCATAGTGTCCTTGTTTCTATGGGGGGTCATCTCTATAGAATACTAGAGGTAGTTACGACTATTGTTCCACCTAAAAAGTGTCGCAAGGTAGTATCTCATATTGCAAAATTCAATTTCTTCACAATCTGTTCAAAAGGGAAACAAAAGGACACTACAACCACTATAGCCTTACCCCAAGCACCTTCTATCCAACAAAAGAAGGTCAAAAAGGTTGCAAAAAAGAGCAAATATTCCTTATGCAAACCATCATCTCATGTAGCTTGACTTGTCGAACAACCTCAACCTGAACATGTTCATTATAGACTTCCACAAACTAAGGAGCATGATGTTTCTAGCAAGGCAAGCAACTCACCAAGATTTAAATTCAGCAAACTCTTTTTCCTCTCCCCCAGACACTCAACACAATGGGGACCATTTCTTCCTAAGGAGGGAGTATTGATCTAGGTGGATATCGGTGGGCACCCACCTTTTCCAACTGGCTCAAAATAGTTTTCTGGCCATTTTGGTAATTTACTAATTTTAGTAGTTTTTCGGGTCCTAAACTTCTGGAGTCGTTTTGAGGCCCTAAACAACATTTTTTGGGAAAACATGGAGAAACATGGTAATTCCTTCGATGTTTCTCACAAAAAAATTGTAGTTCTCGGATATATATTTCTAACGAGGTATCGAGCGCCCCAAATGAAGATCATATGCAAAAGTTACACCCCCAGGAAGTTGATGTATCAACTACCTCCATTGGGGCCCGCAAACCTTTTTTCTTCTCATCTTTCGGTGTTAGGGTTTGCGATTTTCCGTATGTTAAAAAGGCCCTTAGAGCCTCATTGTAATAATCATATTCTTGTGAATGTGAGTAGCTATCACATATCTTCTCAGAGATAAGCTGGCACCATTCTAGCTAGTCTTTTACTCTATATTTGTACAATCTCTATACATTTATTTCATTAATAGAAATTGTTTATTATTGTATCTTTGTGTTTATGGTTGAATCTATAATACATTTATGTTATATTATTGGATATCCATGATAGCTCTGTGCATTCTTTATTATATCTCCACTCTCATTTCATGCTGAAAATTCAAATCACTCTATCTCTTCCTCTTCCTCTAGGAAAAGAGTTTCTACCACCACTTTGTCTTTCTCAGGAACTTCCTCCTCTCTTAGAGTGACTATGTGGTTTCTCCATCTCACCTTTGGGATTCTATGTCTTGTCATGGGAAACTCCTTTTCCTTTGTTCAATCTTCTACCTTTATTTTTTTGAGTTTGCTTTCTGGCCAACTTCTCCTCTGCTTTCAGCGCAATCTGATATGCATCCTCTACTGCCCTTATTTTCATCATGTTGATTTCATCCTGGATTTCATATCTCAGGCTGTTGATGTATCTAGAAAAGTTTTCCTCATCTCTCTCCCTTTGCCCATCCCTGATGTTCAGCTTATAGAACTCCTCTATGTACTCCTTCACAATCATTCCTTTCTGTCTCAGGTTCTACAACCTCCTGAACAGATTTATCTGGTAGTCCTTGGGTATAAATTTATCCTTCATCTTGGCTATCATTCAATCCAAAATATTAATATTTTTTTTTCCTTTTCTCCTCCTATCATCTTGCGGTTCATCCCACTACAGTGTTGCATGTCCTTTTAACCTGGTGATAACGTGTTTCACCTTTTTCTCCTCATCAACATATTCATAGTCAAGATACTTGTCCATTTCCCATATCCATTAAACCAATTCTTCGATGTCCAAATTACCTTCATATATTGGGATGTCTATATTTTCTCTAGCTCCCAACTTAACAAGCATTCTTCCGCAACATCCTCCACTACATCTTCTTCAACTTCTACTTCTTCATTTTCTACATCACTGACATCTCTAGAATCATGCACTCTTCATTGTTTTGTTTCCATGGCATCCAACCTTGCACGCAGTTCTCTCATCTCCATTTCCATAGCTCTGGTTTCTACAGGTGGTTCCACACATCTCCTAGGCAACATTGTGTTGATGTATCTGATACCACTTGATGATATCAACCTACTTCTCTATCTCCTTTTCTTACATAAATCAATTATATTAATATTTGATACCACTTGATGTGCAACCCGCTTCCCTTGTGGGGATTCTTCGACCTCCCGGTCTTGGATCTTCAAATTCCTTGAATCGAATTGATTCTTTGGGCCTTTAACATACCCTGGACAAATAATATACACATAGGTCCCGTTGATGTCTCCTGCAAGTTTAGACTACTTGCAACTTCGCTCTTCTGCGCTTGGCAACACTGATTGCGAGTACTAGACTCTTATTCCTATGTGACTATGGGATATAACCTCGGGCCGACTCCCTTCACCACTTCAGGCTCCAACAATATTTCAATTTCCTCCTTTTCATACTCTTGAAACACTTTTCTTTGAATTCACAGGTCTCTGCCACATGTATCCTTGGATTTGATAGTCCAGTTGTACTTCAAGTTTTGTGACTTCGCAAAAATTCACTCACTCCACACTTACTTCCTTTGGACCTCTAACTCCCAGATTATTTAATCCGCTTCCACATGTCTCCTCATAGTCAACGGCTAAGATTCACCTCGCAACTTCTTGACTTTGGTGATCCCACCTTTAAATACTTCGAAATACTCTAAACTCCAAAATGTCGAAACACCTCACGACTAGCCTTCGTAAAATTCCTCCCTGATCTGGCGGCAACTTTCCTGAATGGTGTTATCGAAGAGGAAGTGTATATAAAGCAACCCTAAGGATTTGAGGTTGAAGACAGGAAGTCTCATGTCTGTCGATTGAAGAAAGCCTTATACGGATT